>CAOLHI010004094.1:0-136475 GCA_948474755.1 Ctenosaura bakeri | reverse complement strand
AATACAAGATGTAGATGTTTGGAGGAATGTGACATATAGAAGTAGAAGGACCGGGGATCATTCTGTGAGTTTGGAGCTACCAAATTGATTTCAGGCTTTTTTCCTTACCAGTGATGACAAGGAACCAGGAGCAAGAGCAACAGTGTCAGTCCTCAGAGAATGTGCAGATGACCTTGGAAGATTCAGCACATTGAATGCCTCTGCAGTCCCCAGAGGAGATGTGTGATGGTCATAAGGGACTTTCTGCTGAGGGGAAAAGAAGCAGTGGTTTGTGGGCATGACAGGATGTTTCAAGAAGTTTGCTGTCTTCCTTTGGCAAAAATCTTTGATATAATAGCAGAGAGGCTGACAAGACTTGTTAAG
Source organism: Ctenosaura bakeri (assembly GCA_948474755.1). Taxonomy (NCBI): domain Eukaryota; kingdom Metazoa; phylum Chordata; class Lepidosauria; order Squamata; family Iguanidae; genus Ctenosaura; species Ctenosaura bakeri. The sequence goes on along the minus strand of CAOLHI010004094.1, from coordinate 136,112 downwards.
ACCATGTGGGAACCAGTGTCACTGCAAGGCATAGCCTTCAGGCTATCACAAGGGATTATGAGGTTCTGGATAGGAAGCTGAAACACAAGTTGTCAGTTCCTCTCTCCTCCCAGTTGAAGGACACAGCCCAGAAGAGAGAGAAGAATAGTGGAGGTGAACAACTGGCTCTGCACATGGTGCCACCAGGAATGATTTGGCTTCTTGAATCATGATCTGCATTTTCATGAAGATGGACTTCTGGCAGTTGATGGCTTGCACCTCACAGCAATTGGCAGGAATGCTTTTGCTAAGAGATCCACAAACCTGATCAGGTGGCTTTAAACTGAGTTGTGAGGGAGGAAACCAGTATTTTTGAGGGCAGGAGTTCATCAAATGGTAGAAATATAGCCTGGATATATAGAAAGAACTGAGTGAATAATACAAGAATCTAACAGTAGAAGGGGGAAAAAAAGCTGCCAGAGAGATGTCTCTACACTAAAGCGCAGAGTATTGACAGTAAACAAGATGAATTCATGAAGTCTTAATACAACAAATTAAATATGATATAATAGGCATCAGTGAAACTTGCTGGGACAAGTCTCAGAACCAGAAAGTAGTCATAGAGGGGTATAACCTATTTCAGAGAAATAGACTGAATAGGAAAGGAGCAGGAGTAGCACTGTATAGCAAAGATGTTTGTACCTGTGAAGAGAGCCATGATGTAAATCCTGGAAGCCAGGTTGAGAGCATCTAGGTAAAAATTAAGGGGGAGAGAACAAGCAATGTCATTGTGGGGGTCTACTACTGACCCCCAAGTCCGACTGAGAGATATATGTTGTAAGTTAACTCTGCCAAGAATAGATCACCCAGCAAATTTCTCACTTGACTTGCAGACAATTTCATTGTCCAGAAGGCAGCAGAGGCAACAAGAAGATTGGCTATTTTAGTTCTGATTCTAACCAAATTGATGACCTGGCCATGGAGTGGAAATGTCAGGATCCTAAGGTGGGAGTGTTTATTTTCCTGTAGAATTTGTTATACAGTAGAAAGGGAAAGTCAAGCATAGTCAGACATGCATTCTAGACATTAAGAAAGCTCATTTCAGTAAACTTAGTAATCCCATGGCCAAGTTTCTTAGAAGTGAGATGTAGAAGGCACAATTTCAAACAGTTCTAGTGAGAGGGAAAAATGGGAGTTGTCTAAAGAAACTAGGGTGGATGTCTAGAGAACTTTCAACTGAACTGAGACTTAAACGGGACACATACAAGAAGTGGAAAAAGAGAGAAATCGCCAAAGAGTCAGCATGTGCATGTCAGAAAAGCTAAAGCACAGAGTGAGCTCAGGATTGCTAGAGAGATTAAAAACAATAAAAATGGCTTTCTTGGTTATGTCTGTAGCGAAATGAAATGAAATAGGACCACTATGTAGAGAAGATGGCAAAATGCACAGGGTAAAGAAAAAAGTCAAAACTACTCAATCCTTTCTTTGCCTTGGTCTTCTCCCAACAAGAAAACAGTTCTCAATATTGGGAAGATGGAGCAGATGATGCTGTTGGGGAACTGTAGTACAGAATAGGTAAAAAGGTAGTACAGGAATACCTGGCTACTCTAAATAAGTTCAAGGCTTCAAGCAGAAGTAATCTCAGAACCACCTGGGGAACAGGTGAAGTCTTAGCAGATTTGTAATTGGTTGACCAACCAAACCCAATGGCTGCTCACCATGGCTCCTTGTCATCCTGGAGAAAAGTGACGAGTGGGGTGCCACAAGGTTTTGTCTTCAGTCCAGTGCTATTCAACATCTTTAAAAATGACTTGGATGATGGACTACAGGGCATGTTTATCAAATGTGCAGATGACACGGAATTAGAAAAGGCTAGCTAATATCCCGGAGGGCAGGATCAAAATTCAACATGACTGGGTCTGAGATTGTGTGACCTGCTGAAGGTCACCTGTTGCATTTCCATGGCCAAGCAGGGAATCAGATCTTGGTCTACAGGGTTATAGTGCAATGCTCAAAACACTATATCACACTGGCTTCTTACCAAAGTATAACTTCCAAGGCTCCATGGGATGAAGCTATGGCAGTGAAAGTAGAATCAAAGTTCTATAAACACAGGAGGCTGTGGCTATGTTTCAATTAAAAACAACAGCAACACAGGAGATCCTATTTGTGGATCTCCTACATTGTATCTGATGTGAATAACAATTTAATGAAGTTTTATAGGAAGTGAGCTAGTTTTGTAGAATCAGACTACTGGTCCATGTCACTCAAAATGAGCATTTTCAATTACCTTCTCTTGCTTTGGGGCCTGTTCCTTTTGTACTTTCCACTAATTGTCACAACTAACTTGGAAGGGAAAATGTCATTTCTTTGATTCTTCTCCAGCTGAAGTTTAAATATGAGCACCATTGAAGGATGGAACCAGAATCCATTTTCACATTTTGTAACTCTCTCCAAGAGGGTTGATTCTGTTTTACTCCATACTTAATACATGATCCTAAGGCAATTGTTGTAACTTAATAACTGGGGTGCTGCTGTCTAACCCATTCCCTAATTAGAAAGGGTAGTAATTCACTTTATGAGAGTAGTGTAATATGTAAATAAAGGCATAATTGCATTGTTGTTTTCTTTTCTTCATGTGCCTAAGAGCAAATTTATTTCCATTAAATGGAGAAATGACATGAGAAATGGAGAGGACAAAAGCAAGCCAAGGAAATGAAAGTACCCCTTAGATATTACACATGTCAGTTGTAAAAACAGGCAAGAGAAATAATAAGATCCTATTGGTTACGTTCATCTCTTTCTTTTACCAACCCACAGGGATTTGTTTGTAATTTCTGTGAAGTACAAGAGCATGTTCTTTTCTCACCAGTCTGTCAGGTTTCTTGGTTGTTTACAGCTTTCTCTCTTTCTAATCCTTCCTCATCTTCCTTTCTGTCCTTTGTAAGACCTGACAGGTTAGCAGTTTTGCAGTTGATCATTACTTATCTGGAGTCATTATTTCTTAGCGGTGTTTCCTCCTACCAAGCAACATTTATTCTCATGCACCCTCCAACTACACCCCCCACTGCTCTGACATGTGATTGCAGAAACTGTTGAGAACCTCAATATTCAAGGGTGTTGTATGATTTGAAAATGAAGAATTCATGCTAGAGAGTTAACAGAAACAGCTTATTTATTTATTTTGCAGAATGCTACACCAGAGAGCTCCTTAAACTGAGGCACAATGCATTTTTAAAATAAAGATATTTTGTGGATTGAGCCTCTCTATGCTCATATTGAGGCGAAGGATGCTTGCTTTCACTCATGGGGCCAGAGAAGGCTATTAAACATTAAACAGCTAAAACGGAACAAACTGCTGTCGTAGCCAAGTGATTCTACAAACACATGGATCTGTCTGTTTCCTGCCCTTGTCATTTTGTATGGAATTGTATAAATCCATTCTTTTCCATGATCACATAAATCTGGTGCTTGATTCTTCACTATCTTTCCAAAATAGGTAATTAAATGCTTATTTTCCCTCTCAAAACAGACATTCAAAGGTCTGTTTTGGTAGGTTTAAGCTTCAGGGAGTAGTGCCACAACATATGGAGAAAAGCAAAGTTAGGTTAATGGCTAGGTTATTATCTAAGTAGTAATATGAGAAATCAGTAATTGTTTTATAGGACTTTGCAGAGATAGAATTCTGCAAGTATTTCAAAACTCTAGGTGTGGCTGAGGCCTTCTGGAGACTCTGAGATGCATTCAGGATTTCTCTAGACTCTTGACTTGTCATGTCCTGATTGGAATAAAAAGGAAGAGCACTGACTATTTTTTTTTTTAATTACAGGCTTCTTGTGGGTACATCTTTTGATCTTTTCTCTACATCAAGTGTGAGTATTCCTGGCCATTGTATTCTCCTGGGCAGGAAGGAATATGAAGGGCTTCCTGTTCCAACTGAACTTTGCCTCAGTGACATGATCTTCCTGGCCTCTGCCATTCTCTTGTCTCCTTGGTTATTTTGTGGTCCTGACTCCTGGCTTGTGCCTTATTTTCTGGTGGTTTGGACTTGACTTGCTTTGATCCTGATTTGTTTTTTCATCTTGACTTCTGGTTTGTTCCTTGGCACCTGGTACATCTCACCCTGATGCCCATGTGCTTTTTAAAATTATTCATTCCCACAGGGGAGAACAAATAATGTAATCTGTTTTCCCCTACTGTGGGAATGTATATGAAAACCGGGCAGTTTTTAATTTTTTTTCTTGCAGGGAGTGGAAGTTTATCGCTACAGGTTCACCTTTTTTCCTGCCCCCTCCAACACAGACCAGTGGGTGGCAGCCAAGGATTATCACCAACCGTGTTCAGTCATTCTTTGAGACCTCTGCCAACTGCAGGGAGGTCCTGAAGATGCCTATAAAACATAGCCAGCAATGATCCTTTGCTGCTCCCTGCTCTCTCCCAGACCACTACATGGTCAAGTTGTGTGGAGAGGATAGAACAAAAGTGAGTTTGGGCTGCAATAATAGTCATCTGAGCCTATTAGAAGATTCAGAAGAAATAAAAAGGAAATGGGATTTCAGAAAGATTCTCCTAATTGGGTTCTGTAACTCTCAAGAAGCCACTGTTTTGTTTTTTAACCCCTTTGCGTCTATGACTATTCTTGCTATCTGTAATGCTCTTAGCCCAGCTCTGACAGAAGATGCATCGGAACACACAAAATTCTGTCCAATTCAGTTTTAAATAAGAACTTATCAACCACTGCAATTTGTTTGTAAGCAGGAATTGAAAGAATATGATATTTTAAATGAAGTTGAATATGGGTGGGAGCAAAGCTATGAGGTTTCACCCTCTAGGCAAAATTCTCCTTGAATGCTTGTGTATCCAGCCTTGTTTGTGGTGCTCAGTACAGGTGAAAACTGAATGGAGAAAAGAGGATCAACAAATCACCTAGAAACCTATGTCCAGACACCCACCACCAAGCAGCAGGGTCTTTCAGTGATGGCATGCTTCGTGAGAATGCCCACTTTAGAAAGGCTTGCCTGGCACCTGTGTTATGTGCAGAGGTTACATGGGTCAAGGTTACAGTTTCCTGTGTCAGTGAAAAGCTGCTATTCTTCTAGATATCTGCTCACAGAGCTCTGATTATCAGGCAATCTAAAAGTACAACCAGCCAACTAACCAATCAATATTAAATGCAGAGATGTCTGAGCAGCCTGTATTGTATTGTGAGAACTCTGGGCTGGTGGGAACTTTCTGTTTGCTTCTCATGACCAACAAGCTCTTTTCTCATAATTCTCATGGCCCTATAAGCTCTTCCTTCAAACTCAGCACATTCCATCTGGAGAAAATGATTGCTGTATCTTGACTTTTCTGCATGTATTGCCTCCTGCATTCCTAGACTATTAATGTTATTGTCTTAGGGAAACCGTTTAGTCACAGGGGAAGAATAAATAATGGTGTCTGTTGTTGCTATGTATGTCTTTTAAATAGATCAAGCAATTTCTCTGTCTTTCTCTCTCAAACACACCCAAACCCACCCTACATTAAATATAGTCAGAATGAGTATTGCAGGAACAGAAATGTGAAGGAGAAACCTACAGCATACATTTGCATTTGTTTAATTATCTGAGTGCAGTGCAAGACATGGCCGGAAGAGCTCTCTGTTGTTGCATTTTTCACCAGCTGTGCTTTGTTGTTTTTGTGCAGCTTGTGGAACTGGGCCATACAGTGTATACCTTTGTTCCATAAATGGACTCTAAGCCCTGGGGAAGAGACGGATATCAAGAAGTATTAATAGAGAAAGGCAACGATGCAATTCACTAGAATAGGTATCAGTGCTAAGTGTTGTAAATACAAAAGTGTTCACCAGCATGACAGATTCCACAGAGTTATCGTAATAGAATTTGCCTCATAAAGGAGAAGTGTTCAAAGTCCAGAAATAAGTACAGTGGGAAGCGGAAAAAAAGAGGCAGCGCTAACTGATAGCACTGTCTTTTGCTATACAAACATGGAAGATGAATGGTAATGCAATAGTGAAAATGGTCAAAGGAATCAGAGTGGTAATTCACAACCTTGCAGTAATACCATTAAGAAAGCCCTATAAGGAAGGGAGAAAACATCCGTTCTCAGAGAAAAGTGCACAACCAATAACCAATGTAATAAAGTAGAAGCAATCTAACATTAGAACTTGGAAAGGCATTAGAAAAGCATGAATGAGTGACAAAAAGACTACTATGGAGAAGCTGGCTACATTTCTGTCTCTCCTTAAAGCTTCTATTGAAAGTTGTTGGAATAAAAGAACAAAACTGGAAAGAGCATGGTGCTTTGATGAGGGCAAGGAAGAGGCTTAGGAAAACAGGCAATAATTCTAACCAGAGACAGTCCTGTCTCAGGCAGCAGATGGTGGCCAGCAATAGTGGTAGCCTCTTGGCTTGCCTTCCTGAACTATTCGTCTAGAAGGCTGAATTGTTTATGCTAAACAGCCTGACCTAGATCCCCTAAACTATCTTGGCACCATGGAAGATGCTATACTATTACGAGTACTCATGTAAGATTCCAAAGCTAGCTCACCTATCTTCTGGGAAGATACATCATTTTTAGGTTGTTGTGAGTTTTCCAGGCTGTGAGGCTGTGTTCTATTAGTATTTTCTACTGATGTTTTGCCTGCATCTGTTGCTGGCATTTTCAGAGGATCTGGTGGCATGGAAGTGAGACAGAGTATATATACTTGTGTAGTCCCAGGGTGGGAGAAGCAATTTGCATATGTTACAGTTGATCTGTGTGATGGCCTATTATTAAATGGGATATCCCCCAGGGTTATATTGTTAGTTAGGGGATATGCATAACAGTGCTTTAAGTGCATTAGTAATCCATTGTATTGTTTCTTGTAGAGGGACCTCCAAAGTTTGGGTGGTGTTCATTGGCATATTTTTGAGTCTTGATTTTAGTGTTCTTCAGTACTGGTAGCCAATTTTTGTTTACTTTCTGAGTTTCTTCTTTGTTTACTTTCTGAGTTTCTTCAAAGGGGTCACTGACTGCATAGGGAAATTGATGAAGAAGCATAACCTTCAAACAATCAACAGGCCAACCAAGAAAATTCAACAAATGCTGCATTCAGCAAAGGACAAGAGGGATCCTCTAACTTCTGCTGGAGTTTACCGCATACCTTGCAGCTGTGGGCAGGTCTACAATAGGGACTACAAAACACAACATTCAAACACAAATTAAAGAACATGAAATATACTGCAGACTGATCCAGCCAGAAAAATCAGCAGTAGCAGAACATGTTATAAACCAACCTGGGCACAGAATGCTTTTTAAAAGCACAGAAATTCTGGACCATTATGACAACTACTATGTCAGACTACACAGAGAGGTTATTGAAATCCATAAACACATGGACAATTTCAACAGGAAAGAAGAAACTCAGAAAGTAAACAAAATTTGGCTACCAGTACTGAAGAACACTAAAATCAAGACTCAAAAATATGCCAATGAACACCACCCAGACTTTGGAGGTCCCTCTACAGGAAAAAATACAATGGATTACTAATGCACTTAACACACTGTTACGCATATCCCCTGACTAACAATACAACTCTGGGAGATATCCCATTTAACAATAGGCCATCACACAGGCCAACTGTAACATATGCAAATTGCTTCTCCCACCCTGGGACTACACAAGTATATATACTCTGTCTCACTTCCATGCCACCAGATCCTCTGAAGATGCCAGCCACGGATGCAGGTGAAATATCAGGAGAAAATAGTAACAGAACACAGACTCAATGCCTGGAAAACTCACAACGATCTATTAATTCTGGCTGTGAAAGCCTTTGACTTTGCATTGGACATCATCTTATTGGCCCAGCCCTGAATTCTGCCTTGGGTCACACTCACCATGGGGAAGCCATTTTAATTACTTTTCCATGGCAAAGGTGATGGAAGTTCACATGCTCACAGCCCATCCAGTTCTCAGCCTATCCACCCTTACAGCAATTTTTCATGGAGTATTTGTTACATAGTCCAAGACAATCTGCAATGTAGTTGTAGTTTAGGGTCTGCAATGACATACAAAATACTTCTGGGGTGAAGAAATAGCCACCAAGAAGCTATGGCTGTACTGGGACATTTTGGCATTCAAATGATCAGCTCCTATTTGATCAGAGATGCACATTATAGGCTGAACCGTGTGAATCAGCCATTGTCTTGCCAAAAAGATTGAGAAATAGTATAATGAGGAACAATATTCTTTAACTTCTGTTGGTTAGGTGAGCTCACTACCTTTTTGAGATTGTATAGAACCACTTTAATAAAATAATTAAAAAGCATGCTGCTGTTTGTGTATAAATGAAAGCCCGTGTGGTGCAGAGTTCTGAGTGTTAGACTAGGATTCTAGGAAACCAGAGTTTGAATCCCCACATGGCCATGGAAGCCCACTGGATGACCTTGAGCAAGTCATACTCTCTTAGCCTCAGAGCAAGGCAAAGGCAACACCCCTTGGAACAAATCATTCCCCCATGATAGGTTTGCCTAAGATCACCATAAATTGGAAATGGCTTGAAAGTACACAACACACACACACTGTTAGTAGGTAGCTGAGCAATGGATTACACTTGCCATTTTTAAGTTAATTATAATTTTTCAGAATAATAGGATGTCAAATGCTGTGAGAACGTGGCACTGTGATCAAAAGTATTCCATTTGTTCAGGTGTTCAATGTTGCTAGCGTTTTTCAGTTCCAAGGCAACTAAGAACCTCTCTATTCATTGCAAAATTGCAAGATTCTTGCTGCTTGCTAAAACTCTTGCTACTCTTGGAGAAATTGCTGTTCATGAGTGCTCTTCCCCCACTCACTAACTATGTATTTGTATCACTCTTGGAAATGAAAGGAAAAGCCACACTTATGTTGAGAACACTGGATAAGATCCTATTCAATGCCCACAGAGTGTAACACTTCACCAGCATACTTTCATGGATGGAGGCAACAGCAGTAAAGGCTTTTGGTTGGAGAGCATATTAGTGATAGCTTCTCAGCCATTTCAGTGGCTGTTCAGTTTATGAAGAGGCAGAGCCTTGCTTGCATGCAAGTGTGCATTGGGTGAACAGGGAAACATTTTGTACAAGGGGGTATTGGCTGCTTCCTTACAAAAGTGCCCAAAATAGTATGATCACTGGTGTAAACTGGTATTACCTTAGTGTAGTGCAGCGGTTCTCAACCTGTGGGTCATGACCCCTTTTGGGGTCACCTAAGACCATCGGAAGATACTTATTTCCGATGGTCTTAGGCTCCATTCCCTCCTCGGTGGTGGTGCGCAAGCACGAGCCACATGCTCACGTCCTCCTGCCCCCTTTGAAGTACTTTACTAAAGAAAATTTTCTTGGCATCGAGCGAGAGTGAGTTGGAAGGGCAATCTCCGACCAGCCACTCCAAGGCTCAAACAAAGCTAAAAACATCTAGTATAAGGAAGTCTGAGAAGGCAAGAATTAAAAAGAAGGTGAAAGGAAAATTACCTGGTAATGCAGTTAAGTCTGTTAAGGGCGGGGAAGGGCTCCCAACCGCTCCTTTAACTTCCGGTCGCCATGTTGAAAAGAGGCGTTCAGAAAGCAAGGGAGGGGTCTATGAGAGGAAAGAGCTCTCCTGACCAATCCAAGCTAGCCAGCAACACAACCGATCACACTCAAGCATGTGAGCAGCCTCTGCCAGGAGAAATGGCAGCCTCTCAGTCGGCAGTTCCTTGCCCTTCTGTCTTAGCGAATACAGTAGCGCAGGTCAATTTAGCATTGTGTATGGTGTCATTATTCACTAGGAGTCAAACTGCAGTGCCTATGGAACGTAAAGAAGTAAGATTTGAACCTCCTATGTCCTCAATGTCTTCCCAGGGGAATGTGTCTGAGTGTAGTAGGGAGGTGATAAGACAAATGATTGTTGAAGAAATGGAGGTGCATGTTAATAGGCAAACAATGTTAGTGAAATGATTTCACAAAATAATAATAATAATAATAATAATAATAATAATAATAATAATAATAATAATAATAATAATATCCCGCCTCTCCCGACGGATCGAGGTGGTACTACAACAGTACATCAATACATTAAAAGCAATTAAAACATAACCCATCCTCCCCACCCACCAACCCATCTAAAACCCCCTAAAACACATTAACTATTAAGAACAAGAGGACAGTTGGTGGGAGGCGGTGGAGTCTGGGAAGGCCTGTCAGAAGAAAACAATCTTGACTGCTTTTTTAAAGCAGTCAAGACTGGTAATATGCCGAGTATCTTCCGGCAGACCATTCCATAACTTGGGAGCGATAGAAGAGAAGGTCCTCTGGGTAACCGCAGCCAACCTAGTTCTGACTGGCTACAGTAAATTCCTCCCAGAGGACCTTAATGTGCGGGGCAGATTGTATGGGAGAAGGCGATCCCACAGGTAGTCTGGCCCCAAGCTGTGAAGGGCTTTAAAGGTAATAGCCAACACCTTGTACTGTGCCCGGAAACTAATAAATACATAACAAGTTTAAAAAATGTATTGCAAGTTGGACAATTCATTGAATTCGAATGTAATGTCATTATTAAGCAGTCAACAAACTACTTCAATGAATCCTTCATTTTCACGTGATTTTTCTGATGATAAAAAAGTTATTCAAGCTGAATCAAATGATGCTGGTGTGTGTTTACCAAAAAAGTCTACCTGTAGGTCCAAAGTGACCAGAGTTGAGGAATCTGCTTTGTCACACTCTGAACAAATCAACACTGAATCTGAAAGTGATGAGGAACCAGATTTGGCAGATACTCATGGGGATAATGACTCTAAATCAGATGGTTCTATTTCCGAGGAGGAGGATACAGAAGATGATAATAAAGTGAGATTATTTTCCTCAGATTCTTTTAAAAATTTGCTGGAAAAGATGTTGGTAACTCTGGGACTGGACAGTCTGGAGATTGTCATTTCAGATATTGATAAAAACAAGAATGTTGCATCAATTGTAAGGAATAAGCCTACAAAATCTAGTGTTATTCCCATGCCAGATTTATTTTTGGATTTAATTAAGTCTGAATGCAGTGAAACCAAATCTTCAAACTTTATATCATTTATGGTGGACTAAATATCAGATATTTACATTACAATTCATAACAGTAGCAAAATTACAGTTATGAAGTAGCTGTATGGTTGGGGGTCACCACAACATGAGGAACTGTATTAAAGGGTCACGGCATTAGGAAGGTTGAGAACCACTGGTGTAGTGCATTAAGAGGCTTTCGGTCACTGTGTCCACCAGACTGGAGGGGAAATGACAATGAATACATTTTGGTTTTTTTTCAGAGCATCAATAGTGATGTCATCTTGGAGGAACATCAGGCCAATACTTATTTATTGTATTTATTGTATTTCTATGCCACCTTTTCTCCCAAAGTGGGATCCAAGCTGGCTTCCAAAAAAGTGGGGAAAAAAAACATTAAAAACAATTAAATACATTAAAACATATACAATTATAAAAATTACATTTAAAAAAACCCTAAATAAATAAATAGATTTGTGACAAATTGGTAGCTCCATGTCAGTGGAACAGTGAATCCACTCCAGGTTTAGGCTAATTTAGAGGAGCTCTCCAAAGTGCTAAACCAGTTTAGGAATAGACTTCAGCATCTTGAAGACTTTCTTTAATGCCTGGATTAAAACCTGGAGTGGATTCACTGCTCTCGCTCCATGAGTGATAACAGTAATCAGTGAAGTCAGAGAATATATAGTCTGGCTGTCTTGCTTTTTGTTTAGTGGGACTCTGAGGGCATGTTTACTAGCTGTTTAAGTGGTGAAACTCTACATTTTCCTTCCTGATTAAAAGTTAAAGCCCACATTTTGGTAGGCTGAAAAGTGGTAGGTAAACTTCAATGTTTTTCACAAGCTGAATCTAAATGGTCCAAAATAAGCAATACTGACTTCAGAGAGGCTTACTTGCATGTAACTGTAAACAGCTACACTGCAGCTAAACCACATCAAACTGGAAGAAGTAGAGGTACTTGGGGCCAAACTGCACTTTGCATTGAAGTTGAAATTAAGGCAAAAGAAAGACTACCATCATCCTTTGCTCACTGACATCTCTCTTTAGGTTTAAAGTGGGGAGGAGTTGTGTATTTTTAAAGGTGCAAGGTCTTTGCAGCATGGTATTGCACATTTTAAGAGACTGGCTGACTAAAACCACCTTAAAACAATTTAATAGCTGCTTTAGCTTAAAAGGTTAAAAGAGTTAAAGTCATATATATTTACTGGGGAAGTACATTAGGACCTAAAGTTCTCATGTAAGGAAAGAACCCATATGTGAACCAGGAAACCCTAGTATGTTGAAACACTCTTATCAGATGAGCCTTTAAATCTCATTAGTCACTTTGGCAGAAGAAGGTTGATCATGTGAAGGCTGACACTGCACATCCCATCAGAGTTGGAAGCAACCAATCTCCAGCCGGCCAGCCAGTGAGACTTTTCTGCTATTTTTAGCAGAAAAATACACATCGACAACATACAGATGTTTTTCTATAAAATTCACACAGAACTAGCATGGAATGCACTTGGAGGTGGGAAAAGAACATTCATGGAAATAGATTTGACAGAGTTACCTAATTTTAATATCAGAGTCCTGGGGGATAAATGATTCAGCCAGGCTCTATCTACAGTGTGACTGCTTCTGGCTATGCAGCATATCATTAAACTGTCCTGATTTTACAGGGACAGTCCCAATTGATCCCCTGTTGTCCCACTATTTTCAAATGCTTTTAAATTGTCCCAGTTTCTCTCTCCCCTTCCCACTTTTCCCCTTTGTTATCAGCTTACTTCCATTGCTGCAGACTGAGTTCAAAGTGTAAAGGTAGTTTGAACTCAATGAGCTCAGCAGCAGGGAAAGCGGGGGAGAATCTTGCCTTTCACAGTAGACTGAGGCAAAAGCAAACGGCTGTAGCCTGTCCTAGTATGCATGTTCTTTCTCATTAATAACTTTTGCTATCTTGACCACACTGGGATGTTACTTGGCCATCTGTGTCCCAGTTTTCATCTGTGAAAGTTTGGCATATATGTATGCAGCCATGCTAGAGTTTGAGGGTAACTGTGGAACTAAATGAAGATTCCATTTCTTCCAATTTGCAGCTTACCTTCCTTGTTCATAACCATTCCTTAATTAAAGTGTAGCTTTACAGCCCCGTGAATGTATATTTTGGAGGGGGGGATCATTAATTGCATGCTCATCAGAATAATGGAACAGGTAATTATCCTCATTGTGCTTAGTGACACCAAAACCTCTATTATTTTGTGATTGGAGTCGCATAATTATAGATAATTGCTGGAACTGTATTGTCTGTTCAGATTTAGCCCTACAATAATTACTGTATTTTAATTAAACATGTCTGTGATTTAGAAGGAATCTCCTTTTTCCCCCTTCCTTAACATAATGAAACATAAACTCTCCTTAGACGTAAAAATGATGCCAGATTCTATCTATCTAGTGGATTTGATGCATTAGGTATTGATTTTTTTTTTAAGCTAACAGGATCTTGCTAGCATACAGGGACAGTCAAACTGGGATACAAAATAAATGACCACCTTCATGAAACAAAATTTGCTGTGAGATCTAGAGCAGTTTGCTTTGACAATTTGATTCTTTCTGAAGCAAACTCTCATTACCTTTCTTCCTTTGTTTGCTTGCTTGTTTGTGCAGGAGAGGATATTCCCAGCTGCAGTGTAGAAATATGTGGAATCAAACTGGATGATCAGTTTTAGTTCACAGAGCCAGCAGAGGAGGTATGAAAACAGAACCCAGCCTATATCACTTCGTACTGCTGGTGGGGAAATAGTGGGCCCCATGATTGAATGGTTTCCCTTGGGGGAGAAAAGCAATCTCCAAAGTGAAAAATGTCACCATGCCATACATTCCCACTCCATGATATGAGATAATTGACAAATATCATTTAATTGGCATAAAATATAAATCATTACACATGACTGAAAAGCCATGCTGGCACATGTGAAAGTAGGACAGATGGAACCTCATGGCTCAGTTGGGAAGCTCTGGTGTTAATGAGCTTCCAAATATCCCATCAATGACTCAGACTTCAGAAAACATTGCACCTGAAACTGCCTCAACAGAGCAACTGATTGTCTTCAACCTGTTCCCTCTTCCCACTGAAAGTGTCCTTTGTTTCCTCACCTGCCCACCCATTAAGGAGCTATCATGATTTCCCTCAGTGCTTTGTCAGGTAATGCTAAAGCCATTAGCCTGTTTCAGACCCCATTGTTTGCTCTGCCAGACAGCCATTAACACTTTCCCCCTCAGGGTATTTAAATCCTAGCTGTGAGCTGGACAATTCATAGTACTCTGGATGTAGACTGTAACTCTGCTGCTTTAGTTCCCATTCTACTACTACCCTTAGTCTGAGCCATATTGCTTTGTCTCTTCTCTGCAGGATAGGTAAATATCATCCACTTTGCGGTAACTTCTTGCTATCCAGTTTTCCTCTCCTTTCCTTTGGTTAATGTTGTGTGCTTTTGAGACTGCTTGAATCTTGTGTGTGATTGTGATATTCCCCAATAAGACATACTTTTAATCTTCACCTGGTATCCCTGTGTATACATAAGTGTAAAAGATCCCATAAGGTTACTCTTCACTTGCAGGCAATTGCTGGATATTTGTTTGAATTCCTCTTTGGTGATTTCCCTCTTTTTCCATTTCTTGTTCATGTCCTTTTTAAATCTTAGCTCCATTGAAAGTCCTTTAGACATCCATCCTAGATTCTTTAGAACCTCCCATTTTAACCCCTCATTGGAATTGTTTAAAATTGTGCCTTCAGTATCTCACTTTTAAGAAACTCCCATCTATCATGAACTTCCTTTTCTTTTAGTATTTCTGACTATGGGATTACTCCCAGTATTTCTCTAAGTTTACTGAAATCACCTTTCATAAAGCCCAGAATGCATGTCTGATTATGCTTGGCTTCCCCTTTCAGCTGTATATTAAACCCCAGGAGAACATAGTTACTCTCACTTAAGGATCACACCACCTCCATCCCATTAAGCAGTCATCATTGTTGGTTAAGATCAGATCTAAAATAGCTGTCCTCCTTGTTCCCTCCTCTACTTTCTGCAAGGCAAGTGAGAAATTTGTTGGACTTGATACTCTTGGCAGAGCTTGACTTCCAACAAATATGAAGATAGTTTAAATCTCCCATTATTACTTTATCTCTCCTTCTGAATGTGTTGTCATCTGTTCCAGGAAGGCATTGTCCAAGTCCTCAGTCTGGCTTGGAGATCTGTAGTAGATCCCCACAATGACATCACTGTTGTTTCTCTCTTCATAATTTTTATCCAGATGCCTGGCTTCCAGGATTTAAGTCATGGATCTCTTCACAGGTGTAAATGTCCCTGACATATAGGACTCCTCCTCCTCCTTTCCTGTTTTGGTCTATTTCTTTGAAATAGGTTACACCCCTATATTGCTATGTTCTAGTCATGAGACTCATTCTACCAGGTTTCAGTGATGCCTATTAGAACATATTTACTTTGCTGTCCTACAACTTCATCTTGTTTATTTCCCATGCTCTGTGCATTAGTGTAGAGGCATCTGAGACCATGGGCCACTCCCCCTTAGCTGTTTATTTAAGTTTATTTCCCTCCCACTGTACCATGTGAACTGTTCTCCCTATAAGATTTAGACTATTATGTCCCTCACTTGATGAATTCCTGCCCTCAAGAATACTATCTCCTTCCTATCTCCTTCCCCCCATAACTTGGTTTGAAGCCCTCCTAATCAGGTTTCTGAGATTCTTAGCAAAAACGTTCCTGCCAACTGCTGTGAGGTACAACTCATTTAGGTCTTGAGTTCTTTCCATCCTGGCTATGAAGAAATGTGTGAATTTTGGCAAATTCTGACTTGAACTGAAAGAAATGGCTGAGTCATTATGAGTGTGTATAGAGATGTTTTCTAGCAATTGTCATATGATAATCATGATTCCAAACTGTGGGACAGGATGTATGAATTGCAATTGGTTTGTGAAGGTAGACAATGTGGCTTAGACCTATTCCTGTTATACTCAGCCTTTGAGATGGGAAAGATATCAATTCCCATTTCCACTAGCAGTTATATCTGAAAAAAATTTATGCCTTCTGTAACCCATTCGCTAATACCTTTGGGTGCCTCTATCTTCCATTGCATCATTGCAATTAGATCACTAATATGTTAGCGAGAAGGCTAGGCTAAAACTCTGCCAAATAACAGCCTGAGTCCTATTGGTTAATCCCAACCAGTGTGAAACCATTGAATTGTTGGAAAGGGAATAAACATAATTGGTTCAGTGGGATTGTTCTAGTTACCACTAACAATAGGATTGTGGGCAGCATGTGTGTCCAGAGATTTTTAATCATGATACAGTGTTGTTGTCACTTTCATGTAATCTTTTATTAAGAGATTCTTCCCACATAACACTGAAGTATTTATGGCAGGTCTACCTCGGGTTTGAGGGAGCCCTCAGAGAACTACCCTCTGGTAAGCCTCTTGGCATGTACGTGATTGCTTTGTGGCAGAGGTTAGAAGTTGTGATTCACCTTTTTCAAAGTTGCCACAGTGCCAGTAATGTACAGCAGTATTGCTCCAGGGCATTGTGGGAAATATAAAATAACTGTTCAATGATCCAGTTACTAGGCATGAATAGGGATGAGCAGATTTATAAATCCCACATCAACAGATGTTCCCTTTCCCTAATATTCTCTTTCCCTAATACTGTGTTAAATCTATACTTGCTTTAGACTTCTTTCTTTAATGAGATAAGATGTGCTCCTTTCTTTAGTATTTTTTTAAAATTTTCTCATACGTGTCCATATGTTTTAAACTGAACACATTGCTTGAATGCTTTTTTGCCATTCACTGGGTTTTATGTGCATTTGAAATGTGTGTGTTTTTCTATGGGATCCTTTTAAGCATGCACATTTTTTACAGATATGCTTTTAGTCATCCATCAAAGTAAGGATTGTGGAAAGCAAATTGTAGCTGGACTGCAAATTTATACTTTTTTTTAAAAAAAATATATAATTAATAATCCATAATTCTTTCAATATGTTACCCAAGGCAGGTAACAGTCTGGGAAATGCAGACAGACCTGTTGAGCTTTGGGCTAAACTCAGATTCCTTACACTTTCCTAGACATGGCTGATCCAGGGAAGATGTTAGTGCTAGTGGGCTCTGCTAGGATGCAGGCATTTGTTCAATGATGTCAAGTGGTAATGCTGAGCCAGATCTGTGAGCTTGTTGCTTATGCTATTTGGCCACCTTTCTGTGGGACAGAAGATAAAAGAGACACACCAGATCAAAATCGTACTCCATATAGGCAATGTAGATTCCCTACATAGAGAAAAGATACTTTTTACGGTATTACTGGAATTACAGTAATTCCTGTATCTTATGTAATGCAACACCAACCAGTGTGCTGTTGGGTCACATCACTTTAATATGGAAGGTGGTATTTCCATGTGTTGCTTCTGAGAAAATAATTCTCAGCTGTTCCACTATGGCAGAATCAGGTATAGGCCCACATCATTATAAACTCCTCAATTTATATGTTATAGTTTATAAGTTTTTCATAAAAGGTAGATAACAACCCGAGAGGTAAGGTAGATAAAGTTACTTTAAATGCAATAGTTTCACATTAAATTTCCATTTGTAGAGAACCACAGTTTGCCAGTAGAGGAAGAAGCTTTATTTGAAAGCAAGAGGAGGAGAGTTCAATGCATATTGTATCCGCAGAGATTTAGGAAGAAAATTAATCTGTTAGCAGTTTCCTTAGAACAAACACATCCTGTGCTATCACCTGATTGGAAAAAAAAAAGGTTGTATTATATGATTGTCAGCCAACATTTACTATAAACGTGAGCTATACTATGCAATTAATTTTATCATTTTTCTCCTTTTTTAAGACATCCTGCTTAAGTGTAATAAAATTGATTTTTTTTAAAAAAATTGTTTTACAATAATCTGTTCCTTGAGGATGCAGAGAATCTTTTGCTTCATGCATTTTAGCTAAAGCTTGCAGATAGACTAGGTATTTTTACTACTTTGGGATGTGGAAGTCTCAGCAGTACTACATTGCTTTCCTTCTAGCACTGACTGAGAAGAGGAGCCACAGGCTGAATTTTTTCCCAAATGACTAACAGTCCTCTGGAAATCTGGTTTACTATTATCATAAGCATACTAAAATGGCTATGTCTTTGGATTCTGTTATCATGGAGGTGCAACTGCAGTGTGGACTATGATTTCTTCTGGACTACCTTCTCCTATATGTGTTGCCTCTTGTGTGTTTCGTTTCATATCTGGGATATTGCTTCTGCTGCCCTTGCCAACAAAGGCTCAACAGGTAGTGAATAGGGGTAGGGCTTTTTGGCAGGTAGTATCCACACTGTGGAATGTTCTTCCGGAGAAGGTTCACTAGGCCTTGAAATCGGAAACATGACTGTTTCAGAAAGCTTGTAGTTTCGATGGCAGTGTTGCTATTATCTGTTGTCTTTGTTCTTGTGCCACCATGATTAGTTTTTATATATTATTGATACTTAGTGGTGTAAATCCATTTCTTAGTCCCAAATACAGTATACCCACTGTGTGAACTGTTGTATGGTTAAGCCAGGGACGCGTAATCTTGGGCGTTAGCAGGCTAAATTGGCCAAAGGGGAACTTGGAGGGCTGTTCCTTACAACAAAGTATTTGAATTTTTGCCTCAAATCCCCCAAGGACAATGGGGGCATTTCCCCCATGTCTTGGGCCCAGGATAGGCTTTTGTTCGAATAGGAAGTGACCCAGAAATCACCTCTTGTTCACTTCTTGTCAAGAAAAAGATTGCTCAAGCCTGTTGGAGAAAAGGCCTCTGAGCTCTAAAAGGTCAGGGGGCCCAGAAAAATGTGGCAAAAGTGCCCTCACATCCACATGATTATTAAACAGTTTAAAAGCGATGTAAAACAAGGTGTAATATACAGAAAATCATACTCCAGTAGATCAGATTCCAGCAATGGTCACTGGGCCCCAAAAACCTTAGATGGAGAGGCAAGTGTTAATGTGGCACTGAAAGGTGGTACTGAAAGGTGGTCAATGTCAGCACCAACCAGACCTTTGAAGGGAGGGCAATTCCTAGGTTGGACATTACAGCAGAGAAGGCCCTGGTGAAGGGTTGACAAACAGGTCTTGTTTGTGGGCTCTAATCTGTCAGGAATTTAGGAGTACTAATATAATGTGGAATGGCTACGGAGAAGGGGACAGAAGAGAAATATTAACTATCGACCTAGCAACTGACTGTGTAAAGCATGAAGCAGGCTTTAATGGTCTTACAAGGGTTCTGTAAAACCATTAAACCCAAGGTTAAATCTAAGGTCTAAAATCTCTTCAATGAACCACTAAGAAGGAAATCCCCCATCACTGCTTGCTTGTGTTCCTTTTGTTCTCAGACTGTAGGAGGCTTGGTTGTGTTCTGGTGGTACATGCTATCCTTCATATTTCCGGTGAACACACTGAAGGAACCTTAACTAATTCTCCAATCATGGGACTGACATTCTTTATTCACCTGCTAACCTGAACTGAATAAAAGTTTGAATTAACTCCAACATCATTGGTATTAGACTGTTTCTTTCATGCACCTGAGGAACTTTGGAAACATTCTTGATTCCATTCTGGTATCAACAGTAATAGTGCCTCCAATATATAATTAGATCAATAAATGAGGTCCTGGTAGCAAGAAAGTCTGTGGTTGTTTTGGTGACAAATTACTGTCTCATGTGTTTATGTTATGCTCTCTTAGTGACAAATTACAGTTCAGTAACTGAAAACCAATATTCTGGCAGCATGCCCTGAAGTATTCTCCCAGTAAATGTTAAGTTTTCCAAAGCAAACAAAACATTTACTCCCATTTGCCAAAGCTTGTTGTGGATGATTGGTTTTGTAACTCCCATGGCCTTCTAGTGGGAAAGGTCTAGGATGCTAGATCAGATAAATGCTTGCTCTGATTCAGTTGGTCTCTCTTCTCAATTCCTTGGCTTCAAATATGAAATTCAGTCACTCTTAATGCTTGCATTAGAAATGAGGCAAGCTTTATGACACCCTGAATTGTTCTCTGAATTGGATTTCAAACTATGTTAGGGGGGAAAAAATCTCTTGCCGGTCACTCTTACATTCATTAAGCTACCAAAATCCAAGTCACTGCTGTAACCACAATCCAAATGCAATGAAGTGGGAGATGCAAACATGTCTCTCCTTAGAACACAACCAGTGATGTTAGAAAAATCTGAACATTTTTTAACTAACAAAATTGAAATTCCATGTGGTCAGACAGAGGAGCTCCTGTGGACTCTGTGAGCAGGTAAACAGAATTGGCAGTCACTAAAACATTTACACAAAGTTATGCAAATACTTGTCCAAAAAGCTAGAGGGCTTTTGACATTTCTCTGCTTAAACTCAATACAATTTCTAAGTCAGCTCAGTGTCAGTAACCCCCCACCCTGCTTTAATAGTTACACTACAGGGCACATGATATCTCTCAGCAAAATACAATGAAGGCTGAATTTAGGAGTTGTTGGATGTTTTGTCTCCTCCTTGTTTCTTTTCCCAACAAAGCTTAGACTGCACAAAGTTCTAGGAGTGAAAAGCAAGTGGGGTGACATTGCCTCCAGCATTTCACAGATGAAAACTAGAATGTACATGGCCATCAGAGCAAGGTCAAGATGACAGAAGCTATTAATGAGAAAGAACACACAAGTTAGGAATGTCACAGGTGCTGTCTGTGCCAAGCAACAGTGCAGAGTCCACAGGAGACCATTCACAGTCAACAGAGATACTAACAGTCAGTACAGCTTGCCTGTTCATGGTCCATAAACAAATCAAAGGTCCAGAAATCCAGTGGGCAACTTGGTCAGACAGTCTAGGATGAGAAAATCCAGACAGGCAAGGGACAGGGAATCCAGAGAACACAAAACAAGGGCCAACAAGACACAAGTTGTTTCTGGCATTGAGCTACTACCCTGAGCCTTCCTTGAGAAGCCTGGAGCCAGTTGGCTCTCATCCCCGCCCGATTAGTTCTTGATGTGCTTCCTTCTAGGTGTCCTCTGTTACTGCATTTGCTAGCCCAGATTTGGGGATACTAGATATCATTTTGATATGAATAATTTGGCTCTCTTCCACCACCCCTCTCCACGTGTTTGTGAGGCCCCAGGACAAGCACAGAACTAGGCTTGGCCACTAAACGCTGCAATATCCTAAAACAATACAGGCAGGCCAGAAATAGCCAGATCGCCGCTTTAGGAGACCTCTCTGCAAACACCCTCATTATGTATGCATGCTGTTTACAAAGGACTCCCTGCTCCGAGCAGGCAACTTGGCAAGCTGAATACTCAACTGCCAAGCACTGAGCATTTGCATACTGTCTATCTCTTTGTCAATTCGGACTTAACACAATCATGCTAAATTCTGACCTTTCCAAAGCTTTGTCTCACGCCCGAAATGCATTGTTTTCCCCAAGTACAGAATAGTCTGCAGTTACATTTCTCCTTATAAAAACCCCTGATTCCGAGACCTTCCTCGGATCTCTCCGGACTTCCATCCAGCCTTGCTGCCACTTTGTTTGGTGAGCTGTCCCCTCAGTCCCATGTACTGAGACTCCATACCAACGAACTCAATCTTCAGACTGACCAGGCTTCAGGACAGGTGTTGTATCACCCAATTCAACAATCCCTCTCAAAAATCCCTCTATACCACTCCAACCTTTATTTTCTATAGTTGTGTTGCATACACTGTGTGTCTGTATTTAATAAAGATCTCAATTATTCTTAAACTTGTTGTGCCCCTTGGCTGGGCCTGACTCCGTAGACATTGGGTAAAAGATTCTGCTGCGTTGCCCTGCCTCTCACATTGCTAACTTGTGCTCTCAGCTAATTTCCCCAAACTTAGTTAATTGTGAGTGCATTTAGGTGTCCCTCATGGGACCCCCAGTAAACAGGGTAACAGAGTGGTGGAGCAATGTGGGCAACACCGGTACCCCTAATTTGAGAAGGAGTCGCGAACCTCCTCGAATCAGGCTGGTACTGACTTAGAGAATGGCCAGCCAAGTTGCTAGAGTGCTGTCAGGCAGGAACACGTGTGTGTGTGTATGAAATCTGTGTGTTTGAGCTCCAGGAGCTACTCTATCTGGGTTGGAAATCTGCTCCCCTTTCTTGCTTGGTTTGTGTATGTCAGCCGCCCCGGCACTGCCAATTGCAAGGGGTGTGCACAAGCTGATCCGGGAATCACATCCCTAACTTGGGGTCTATCGTGGGCTGGGATCTGAAGTGTTGAGGTGTTAGCCTGTCAGGAACAGTCTACACTCATCCAACACCTTAGCAGCAAGGCAGACGAAACCACTTAGGGAAGAAATCCCCCCCCACAGAATACGGGTGCATCCCGTTTAGTAAGTCAAAACGTGGGTGCGTCCTGCCAGTGTTGTTGTTGTTGAGGTAGTGAAAGCGCAGGTGCGTCCCAGCTGTGTAATTTTCGGGTGCGTCCCGATTTGCTAGCATACTAGGTGTGGGTGGTGATTCCTGACCTAGCTCAGGGTTTGGTTTGGCCCGTGGTAGAGGAAGGTACCCCTCACCCAAAAAACTGTTAGGAACGGTTCAGTTTGGTTCCTTGCCCCTTTTTCCCCACCGCTTGGCCAGGCGGTGCTGTAACTTCCACTGGGTTCATTTCTCCCCTTCAGGCAGGCGGAGTACTCCTGAGGGTCCCCCTGGGTCTAGGTGACCTCCTTGTCCCTGAACCGTTTCCTTGTCCTTTTGTCCCCAGTGCTGTCAAGGTGGAAAACTGGGCTTGGGTGTACAAAAGTGACTTGTAATAGGCAGGCTGGAGATAGGTTCCGCTCCCTCTTCCCGCACATAGTTCTGTTGAGTTCGTTGCCCTACTTCCCCCCCCCCGAGGGGTCTAGATGATCCTACCCATCACTCTAGATCCTGGTCCTCTCTTTTGTGTGTAGTGATAGTGTTGAGAATGGCAGAGAGTAGCAAAGTAGCCGTGAGAGACCTCATGTTAGAGGAAGAGGTCAAGGGGAAATTAGAGAGATGGGTCTTAGGTAAGGGGAAATGCCCCTGGAAGGATTCCAGCTTCCAGACAGCTGATCCCTTTGCCACCCTCTGTGAAGCATACACGTAAGACGAAGAACCCATTTTGGCCGTCTAAGGATGCATTGGCCCTGTGGGGACTTTGGCTTATGGCCAGAGACACTAGTAGTGCCCTGGTAGGGACCAGAGAAAAGTTAACTGCAACAGAGAAGGAAGTTGCCCGGCTTCAGGCCGAGGTGGAGACACTGTGTGCGGACAAAGTAACTTTCGCGTCCGTCACGCAGGCCTCCGCACAGAAGTTAAATGATGTCACCTTGCTAGCTCAGACATGGGAGGAACGAGCCCATGCCTTAGAGGCAGAGCTTGTCCAGGCCAGGTCTGCAGCCAAATTCATGGTAGGGCAAGTCAAAGAACAGCAGGAGGCTGTTAGCCACACCGCTTGCCTCAAGCAGATTGCAGCACTGGAGAGTCAACTCCACACATGCAAGGCTTTGATTTCAGCCGTGTGCCCGGAATTGCTCCCAAAGTTTGCCGGTGACTTTTCCGGGGAGCCGTTGCCGGAAGATGCTCTGGCCACCCTTCCCCATAATCCAGACTGGAATGACCCTAAGGTCCCTTTTGAGACTCGGTCCATGACTAGGCGGACCACCCTCCTTGGCGAAGGCAGTTCAGAGAGAGCAGAGACCCAGGAGACGCAGGTCACTGAGACTAGGGTCCCCTGGTGAGCCACTGAGGCAAAGGCGATAGTGGACCAACTGGGTCCATTGAACAGGTCCACCGGGATCATGTGGTTAAACCCAGTGATCCATTCCCATCCCACGGCCAACGGCCAGGACCTGACCCAGCTGGCTCAGCTTTGTACGTCCCCTTCTGAGCTCCCAACCCTTGAATCAGCCATGGCAGCTCGAGGCCTGGTTAGGCTCAAGGCCCACAATTGAATGAGGGAGGTCTTTAGGATTTTGTGGCCTGGCCAGAGTGCGAGCGTGCTCTATGTCACTGAGGTTGATTGGGAATGCAACGAAGGTCATTGAGGTTTGCCACTGGGCTTTGAAATCAGTCACAATTGATGGTATTCCTTCCCTTTCCCTGAGAAACAAATATAGAATCTGTGATTATATTTAAGACTGCTTTGTGCCTATCCTGATTATTGGAAGTCTATTAAGATTATTTATTTACAACTCAGAGTAAGGCATTTTATTTTTGTGACTTGCTGATGCCATTAATTCTCAGCTTTGACTACTATAATGTCAGAACCAATAAGCACAGCTGAGGGCCAACATCTAGGTTTAAAAGGAGAAATACACAATCTAGAACACTGTCCTTCCAAAATACTACTGCAGAAAGAAACAGGAGGGCAAGAGTAGGATATAGGTATAGATATTTAGCACAAAATGAAAACTCAGCAATTTAGGCCCTTTCTGCAGTAGCCTCCCAACCTGGCATGGGGATGGGAGAGGAGTGGGACTGCGATAATGCGTCTGCATGATGTTGTCACAGTCCTGCTCCTCTCCCATCCCCAGGTGGTGCAATTGCAGATTAAATCATTGACAAGTTTTCCCCATCAATGACCCACAGTTGTGCTAGCATCCTGCACTTACCTGTCCTGCACAAAGGCAGGAAGTGCAATGGTGGTGCTTCCTGCCCCAATGTAGCTTGGGAAAGTACCCAGCTGTGCTGTGGAAGGAAGAAGTGTGTTCCTTGTGATCCCTTCCACAGGGAGCCAGTCCAGTGTGGAGGGGAACATCCCTGTCATGCTCCCTTCACAGCAGAGCCACTTCCGGGATTGCCACTGGAGTACCAGGCAAAAAGGTAGGGTGTTGAAAGGGCCTAAATCTAAAATGGCAAGATCATCAAAAACACGATCAGCTTCAACAATAAACTGATACTGTTGTACTTTGGGCATATCATCAGAAGACATGACCCACAAGAAAAGACAATAATGCTTGGCAACACTGGTGTAAGGATGTGGGGATGATGAGGATGGTGCATCCTGGAGTGGCAATTTTTTAAGGGCACCCCACATGACACAGCCACACCTCCACTCAATGCAGCCACACTCCTGTGTGGTACAGCCATGCCCTGGCCCCTCTGCCCACCCCTGGCCCCCTGCCTGGACTCCAAGCTAAGTTGGTGCTTGGCAAGGTGGAAGGCAGTGGGAGAGGAGAAAGACTGCACTGCAGATGGATAGACTCAATCAAGGAAGTCATGGTCCCGAGACTACAGGACTTGAGCAGGGCTGCTGATGATATGATGACCTGGAGGTGTCTCATTCACAGGGTGAAATGAAGATCTGCTTGATGGCAGTTAACAACAACCAAAAATCAAATGCAGTATTTGAAAATAAGTGTTTCAATCACACAGATCTTCCTCAGCAATCAACATGTATTCTCATAAACACACAGAAAACCATCCACACAATGGCTGTGGCCATTTCTGCACTGCACTGTTATAGTGCTATTATTCCATTTTCAACATCCTGTGGAATTCTGGGGTTTGTAGTTTACTGAGGCCAAAGACCTCTCTGGCTGAGACTTCTAAATGTCCCTCCCTAAACTGCAAACCCCGGGATTCCATGGGATGTTGAAAGTGGAATAATAGCACTATAACAATATAGTGTGGACATGGCCTGTGCATTCCAGTTCTGCTAGTAGCTTGTCCTTGAACTCAGGAACACTCCTTTTTGGACTAAAGATAAAGTGGACAGAAATCACTTGCCACCCCCTTTAAATTTTTACCTTTGTCAGAGCATTACAATAACCAAGACATTTTTATGTGATCAATTAACATTACCTACCATTTTCCACACCAGAATTTGGAAACTCTGGAGGGTCTCACAGGCACCCTGCCCCATTTTCACCACTCTTAGGCCATTTCCACACAGGGCGAAGGAATCGCCCTGTGATGCTACTCACCAGACTTTTGGGCTCCCCGGTCCGGTCCATGCTTCTCCGGAGCAGTGTGTGGCTGTTGCTCCGCACTCCTCCGGGGACGAAAATGGCGGCTTCTGGTTGGTCGAGGGTCTCAACCAACTGCTGGAGCTCGCTAGCCTAAAGCCCACCCCCGGCAGATCGCAGGCTTGCACCAATGCAAGCCTGCAAATCTGCATAAGGGAGCAGGCTCGCAGTGGCGCATTCCGTACTTTTGAAAGACCTGTTTTTACCGGTCTTTCACAAGCACACTGGACAACCACTTGGGGTTGTTCCAGAGAGGGCTGGGATGCGGATCTATGTTAAGTAGGTCCAACCCAGTCCGCTTCCAGGTGCAGACCTCCTCCCTGGAGGATGCTCTGCCCCATGTTAAAAACCCCGTGTGGAAATGGCCTTAGAGCCTTGTGACTTACACTCATCTACTTTTGTTTTTCAAAACTGGAAGTGAGTGGAAGTTCATTTCTGGTTTTCAGGGCTTAAAAATGGGTGTCTGGGGCTGGGTGAATGGTGGTAGTGAATAGATGGAAAAATGCATCCTCTGGAGGCTGCTGGAAATCTGAATCTTTGTTTGATTAGAAGGCTGAACTGTTTGGATCTGGGAAGGGCTTGGAATTCTCACAGAAGGTCTTGAGCTGCACTATTCTGGCCTCTGTGCTATCCACTTTCTACTTTTGGCCTTTTTCTGGCTGCTTCTAGTTACAGCTGTGGCTTTAATTCCAGGAGATATTGTTGCTCTATAGTCTCTTCCAAAACACTGAAAAAAGAACAATACAAATCAGTCCACACTGTTGTTTGTCTTGCCCCTTGTCTGGTCAGTATCCTCATGAACACTGATTATCCATCTCATTGTATTAACTTCTTCTTAGCACCAAGCCAGTTTATAAGTCTGTAATGTGGGTAATGGTTGCATTCAAAGTTGCTATCCGCTTCTACGAGGAGGTTGAATTCTCCAAATTTCAAGATAAGGTCAAGATCTGGTTTGGAAGGCATGATGAAATCAGTTAATTATGAAAATAACCATTATATCACAATGGACTGGCTGTGGCAGTTCACATAGATAGCAAGGTGCAGTCAAGAAAGTTCATCTCAAATTTGGCTTTTTGTGAGTTTAGAGAAGGTAAGGTAAAGATGAGTTAGAGAGGGGAAATGAGAGAAGGTGAGAGAAAAAAGGAAGAGAAAAAGGAAGGTGACTTTTTAGCTAATGAAAGCAGAAGCTTCCTGTACCTTAGATCAAAAAGCAAATCTGAAAGCTTTTGTAGCTGAACTGAACTGCTCAAGGCCATTTGTTTAAGGAAGTTTTGTGGGGGCTAATGACCCTGAAGTTCTCTCCAAGGGGACACAGGAGAAAGTCCATCCTTGACTGATATATCTTCTGGTAGTCTGTCAGTTTAGTGTGCAACACAACATTACATGCTCCTGCTATATGTGTGTATAGAGCTACACCCACATGTCCAAATTACCTGTGCTGGAATATTTATATTAGGGCCATAGTATGTCACAGAGGATTTAAGGCTCTGAGAAGGGGGAAAAAACCTCTAAGTCAATAACAGACACTTCCTGAATGAGGTCCATTATTTCCTTTGAGCCCTCAAGATCAATTTAATGTCTGTATTGTGAAGCTTGATTTGATTGCAGCTGGGTGAAGCTATACAACAATTACCTGCTCCAGAGATGGAGAATGAAGATCAGAGGCCATTCCTCTTGTCCTTGTCATGAAAGGAAAGCTGGTGTACATTTACAATTCTGATTTGCTCTATGAGGTCAGCTGTTTTCTCGCTCATCCTTTTCAGTTAAAATAGGGCCTTATGGAGACAAGGTGGTAGGGGAATTTGTCCTTCTGGCATATGGCGGGCTTCAATTTTGACATTAGGAGTAAGAGAAGTACTATGGGATGAGTAAGCGGAACCATTTCCTTTTCAGGTTCCAATCCAGCCTGAACATTAAGCTTTTGTATATACAGCTATAAGCAATCTTCTCTTGCAAGCGTGGAAAGCCAAGTCACACTGAGTACACAGACATGGAGTGCAAAGATAAGATTACAAAAGGAAGAGTTTGGTCACCTGCGAAGGGTAGACTATTTCTCACTCCACCATACTAAGAGATAAGCCAGGCAACAACTGTAGCAGATAATTCACTCAGAAGGAGAACATAGTGTCTGAATGCAAAAAGCTAAAATTTCTTCCATCTTAGAATGTCCATGGTTTTCCTTTGGTGGTAGATCAGAGTTCACATGTCAGGCAGAGAAGGCTTCTGAGAACCACAGTGTTGCAGATAGTATTTTTTTCCTGTCACAAATGGAACAGGCTCAGTTTCCCAATGTAACAGTGTCACTTCTGTCTTAGAGATTCCATTTTTTTCCTCCAAAATTATTTAGTCTAACTCATTAATTGAGAATTTGATTTTCAGCCCAAGTGGAGACTAATGCCTCACTTTGAACACACAGTTAACTAATGGCACATGAAAATACATTTACTAAAATGTAAGAGGTGAGTAATTGCAACCACTTAAAGAGCTGCCAACACCTCAGCCCTCTGAGGAATTTCAGCTTGTTTCATTTAAACAGGCAATAATTTCTTCACAGCTGCAAACAGAAACTCAAAGTGCCAGTAAGTGAAAGCCCATAATTTTCAATGCAACATTTCCACCAGCATCGCAGATGTTTGGATCAGGCCCATAAGTCTTAATTTAATTTCATCCCCACTAGAATTTATACTTGGAACATTTTTTTTGCCACATATAACCTTAAAACTTGTGTGTACTAGTGTGCCTAGTCCATCACTCAGGCTCTTTCTGCAACTTACCTGCATCTCATTTTTTTATTTTTATTTATTATTTATTTGTATCCCGCCTCTCCATATGGATCGAGGCAGCGAACAACTTACAAATAGCATGTATTTCGAAACATTTCTATACATGCCCCCAACAAGCTGGGTACTCATTTTACTGACCTGCAAAAGGATGGAAGGCTGAGTCAACCTTGGAGCCGGGCAGGATCGAACTCACAACCTTGTGGCTTGCAGTACTGGCATTTAAGCACTGCGCCACCAGGGTTCCATGACATACCAGTGTCATCCTGGCAGTGCCTTTGCTGGGATAGGACCATGTCCTGGATGGTCCTCTCCACAGCTGGTGGGCTGCCAATGGATGGTGGTTGTCAGGACAAGCTCCTTCCTTCTGCAGTGCAGTGCAGTGCAGCTTGCCTCTTCCTGTGCTGCACTGTGGAAGGAAGTACCTAGATAGCACTTCTACCCTTTCCACATGGCCCCAGCTGATGCAATCATCATGCAAAAGGGACCAATTACAGGATTTATTTCTCAGTATTAGTACAACATGCAATTGCGATAGCTGGAGATGCAACAGCAGTGGGACTGTGAAGACGTTGTATGGTAGCACACATCATGGCCCAGCTTCACTGCATCCCCATGCCAGGATGGGATTGCAGTATGGAAATGACCTTAGTCACGGAGTTTACTCACATCATGGAGTATAACTTACCTTCATCACAGATGTGGCATCCTCATTGTACAAATCAGTATTCCTAGCTATGGCTGGCATTGTTGTGAACTTTCCACACAGTACAGCTAGGTGATATAGTGAGTAGCTGAATACACTACATGTTAAGACTGTTCCCATAACCACAATATCTTTGACTTCTGTAGAAGCAGAAAAATATCAGTAGTGTGTTGCGTATATCCTCTTCAGATCTCAATTATCACTTATTTAGGATCAAGGAGAAAAAGGATTGTAATGAGGATTTTAGATCAATTTGAATACTTACTTCCCCTCTACTACTCTCTTTCATCTAAAAATCAAGACTAGCAGTCCTGATCTCCTACTAGACAACTCTAATTTTTAAACCAACCTTTAAGATCATTGTTTCCACTATGCAATAATCTTGAATTATGAATCTTGGCACAAGTTTTAATTTCTCATTTCTTCATCTGCAGTACTGTGAGTTTATCTTTGCACTTGGAAATAACCAGACAGTATAAAATGGAGGCAAGAATGTAGATACTGGGAAAAAGTCATTTTTTATAGTACCTGCAAGTTATATTTTGTGTTCAGAATCTGTCTGCCTGCCTTTCTAGATCTAAAATTCATTTTAAAAGTCTGTGAAATAGCTACCTTCTCTTAAAGCAGGAATTAGAATTATGTAGCCTGTGGGCCATATATGGTCCATGGAAGGGTCCATCATGACCTTCAGTACCTTTCACTTCTTGAAGACCTTTTTCTTTCTTTCTTTCTTTCTTTCTTTCTTTCTTTCTTTCTTTCTTTCTTTCTTTCTCTTTCTCTCTCTTTCTCTCTTTCTTTCTCTCTTCTCTCCTTTCTTTCTTTCTTTCTGAGAAAAAAATCTGGACTATAACAATTTGACATACTGATATATGTTAATTTGAGGCTCCTAGAATGCAAAATAGCAAGATCTCCCAACACCCCCAAAGGTTACTAGAAGTGATACAATATTACTTCAAGTCATCAAAATGGCAACCATCATGTCACGGCTGCAGCCTTCCAGAGTTATAGAAGTGCCAAAAATTGGTAACCGTTGTCTTACAGGCTCCAGAGCATTCCCATCTTGCCTTAAAAGACTATACAGGAAAGTAAAAGCACATTATTTTGGTCTTTAATTATGCATAAACAAATTAATTTATCCAAGCTACAATTGATACCATAAAGAGTTTCCAGATCAGCCTTCTGCAAGAACACTTCTGTGTTGAGCTAGTGTAGATTAGGGATTTTCTGTTTAATAAACAGAAATGGGCAAGAGAGAACTCTTTCCAAGGCCATTTTGGAGGCCCCAGAAAAATTGGAGGAGATAAAAATGGACAATTGTGCTCTCGATTAGCCATTTTTAGGAGAACTGGACTTTTTTGGGGCCCCAGAAACTGTTTTCAAACTCTGAGTGGAAAGGAATGATTGGCCAATTTAGGCACAATAACATTTTTTAATTTTTTTTTATTAAAAGATACCATTTCAATATAATAAGACTACAATCTACAAACAAAACACATGGCAGACATGACTACAGTAAACAAGCAAACAAACAACTTTTTTAAAAAAACCCTACAGGTAATAGAAACACTGTACATGTAATACTGACTTCTTACTCCCCAGGCAGTGGTTGTATTCACCTATAATCTGATACCTTGATAACCATAACTTTTCTTTTTCTTATTGCTATTACTATTTCAGATAATTATAGTTTTATATAAGCCCTATAAAAATCTATTGGAACAACAACAAAAACAAATCAGTTCTACTAGCATTGATCTAACTCTATTCTGCAGTCAAATCCTCTTACAACTTGTCTTCCTTCAGTCAATGCTAAGGCCCTTATAATACAATGGCGCCATCCTGGCATGGGGAAGCATTGCTGCCTGTCTGCAATGTGTGTCATTGCACAATGTTGTTGCGGTCCTGCTGCTGTCGCATCCCCAGCCATTGCAATTGTACCATATACCATTACTGGAAAAAAATCTAATAATGGCCTCCCCTTGCACAACAATCCTGTTGGCTGTGAGTGTGTGGAAAGGGTGGAAGCACTATCAAGTACTTCCTTTGTCAGTACAGTGCAGGAAGAGGTTGGCTGGAGGAAGGAGTGTGTTTCCCGAATGCTACTCATCTGCTGGCAGCTGACCGGTGTGGTGGGGAGTGTTCAGGTCCCAATCCCATCCTGGCAATGGCATTGCTGGAATCATGATGAGACAATGCAGAATTGCAGTATAGTGTGGTAAGGGCCTAAATATGACATAACCCTCTCCTAATGTTTCTTATATTCAATAATAGAATGATCTCTTAACACTGTTGTTAATTTGTCCACCTCTGCCATATCCAAAAGTTTCAGTATCCACTTTTCTTGTGATAGGATCACTGAGTCTTTCCATTTCTGAGTATATAAAAATCTTGCTGAAACATTCACATACTGTATAATTTTAATACAGTCTTTAACACTTTTTTTTCAATGTGGGGGTGATGAAGGGCTTTGGGGATACAAGAATGTGGGGTATATGGAAGCTCTGAAGACATAGAGACATGAATGGTCCCATGATCCCTGAAAGTTGCTGACCCCAGCATGCACATACACACACACACATGTGCTACTCAGTGGTTCCCAAACTTTGGTCCTCCTGGTTTTTGGACTTCAACTCCCAGAAGCTCTGGCCAACTTGACCAACAATGAGGAATTCTGGGAGCTGAAGTCCAAAACACCTGGAGGACCAAAGTTTGGGAACCACTGTAACCTCTTCTGGGGACTTTATTCATGGAGAAAACTGATGAGGAACTTGAAGTCCTTATGCTTCTTTTCTTCTTTCTACTTTTAGACTAGCAAGCAAATCAAGCAGTTAAAAAAAATAAAACAGATTTCTGGTGATCTTTCCTCTAATAGGAAGTGAAAGCCTTGTAGTGTTTCCTCTGGAACACCTCACCAATCGAAGAACATAGGAGAGTGTAAAAGCCCTTTCACCTCCCACCTCACTTTGAGGACAAATAGGTCTGGACAGCAGGGAAATGGGATATTGGGATCACATTTCCATGGATGCTGTGCCTGAGTGGATTTGTCCTCAATTCTTCAGCTTATTTACAATGTTTGCTCAAAGGTAGCCTGTCCTCTTCTCAGCTTCCTCCCCCTCTCTTTTAATTAGCAAGATCCAGCTGTGCAATTTGGGATATGAGTGGACTCCACAGGCATTTTGGTTGCAGCCTTTAACTATCCTGAGGGTTTAACATATGGTTTGTTAGAAAACAAATCTGGTATTATTGACAGATAGAGGTGACATCCTGCCGAAGGTTGCAACAAGAGCATGTCAATGTGAGCTAAATCTAAAAGAGTTGCTAATGACTGCAATATTGCAGGGAGACATAGAGGCAGGTCATTTGAAAGTAACAAGACTACGGGAAAAATTGAAAATCATGTCGACTACTGCTTCTGCTTTCCCTAACAACTAAATAATCTATGCAGTTGTAGCATCCATGAGGAATGCATGACACTCTGGTTGATTTGTTTGACCAGCTAATGGGAACACTCTGTTTATGTGTCTCTTTGTGTGTGTTTATGGGGCAGGGCAGATAATAATAATGGCCCTATTAGTGAATGATCTCTAAGTTTAGATATGCCAGCAAACCACAATTAGAAAAATGCTGTTTGCTAATGAAGTTTAAACTGTGAAGGTAGACCCTGGGTTATTAGTTATAGTTTGTGGAGAGCTGCAGGTTCAGATGCTAAAACAAGCCATGGTTTAGCCAGAGCACACCTAAACAAACTATGGCTTTGTACTGTGTCTGAGCCCAGCCAGTTTTCCTTCTGAAAACCAGGTAACAGAGCTGGCTGCAGTGGTGAAACAGGGAATTTTTATGCCATTGCACATAGCTGTCATGTGTAAGACAAACTTGTGTGATAATTATGTAACCCGTATCTGCTCAGTTTACTCTTCCTTTTTTTATTAAATGCTTATAAAAACTGCAACTAAAATTTTTGATAAGAAAAATAAAGCAAAATGATAAACTGAGTAATACAACAGAAGCAGGAGTGGGTAAATTCTGGGGTACTTAAACTGGGATACACTGGACCTCCACAACCCCATAGGCACTGCACTCTGATACTGCAACAATGAATTTGCTTCAGCAGCATAGCTTTAGGGTATCATGCTTCAGTAGCATCTCCCACTTTCCTTCAACAACTAGCTGTGTGCACCTTGTTTTAAAGCAGAGGCACACTGCTGGGAGGCTTTTAGGAACGCAATTCTGCTTTAAAGCAATGTTTGTCCTCCCTGCGTATAACTTTTAAAGAAAAAAAAATGGCCTTTTTGCCACTGTTCCTTAAATTCAGTTGTCCCATGTTGCTCACCATGTATTATTGCAAAAACTGTACTAAAGTATTTCTGTTCTTCTTTAAACCAGAGTTTAGGAAAGTGTAGTCCAGTGGCTATATGCAACCCTCTCTTTTGCATTTTTTGCAATTTAAGCTATTGTTTCCCAGAGCCAGGCATGTTTAAACTATATAGTTCTTGATGAAATCTCATGGAGGGTGAAAGTTTCTGGGAGCAGCAGGTAGAGATTACCCTGGCCAAGGTGCCAGATGTTCCTTATTATAAGAAGTTACCCTATTTATGGAACTGTTAGTTTGTCCCTATAAGTCTGGTAGGTGCCTCTTAATATAAAGGATTTCCCTTATTTGTATCTTTTATATAGATAGATAGAATAAGATGCCAAAGAAAATCCCACATTTTGCAGGGTGGGCCCTTCACAAATATGAGTATCATGTAATTTATGAATGTGGACAATCTGCTAGTTTTACAGAGAAATACATTGCTAATTGGACTGAATACTTGCATGTGATATTTAGGTAGAACACAATATTGCTTCTAATCACTACTTCTTGATTGTTAGCCCTGCTGTCCCTTGTTGCTGTTTTAAAAATCTGGCAACACTACCCCATGCAACATTTGTAGCCTTTGAGAACTTTGGCTGCGTCTGCCCTTCCAGTGTTGCACAGGGCAGGTGAGGGGGAAAGGCAGCCTTGGAAGTATGCAGTCTCCCAGATCCTTGCCTGCCTTTTAACCCATCCTCCGAATGTCACATGGGGCAAACAAGGGGAAAAGACAGCCCCAGAAGGCTGTAGCTTTCCAGATCTTCAGCTGCCTTCCCTCCATGATGTCACATGAGTGGATAAGGAAGAAAGGTAGGCAAAGATATGGAATCTCTGGGATCTTTTTCTGGCTCTCTCATACCCGCTTGTTGCATTAAATTGAGACGCATGTCTGTTTGAGAAGTGGAGAGGGTGAAATGAGAAAGGGGCTTGAAAGGATTCTCCGTGGGGCTTACAGACTTTTGAAAATCTCTTTTCCTTTGCCTCCCCTGGCCACTCAAAACATTTATCTCCATATTTTGGGAAAACTGATCTTCCTATTGTAACTGACTACTGCTGGTTTAAATAAAACAATTAGGGGTGTGTGTGTGTTGGGATTCACTAAAGCCCTACAGTAGACACAGAGAGGATGATAATCACAGCTGTTAAGACAGCTTACTATATTTTTTAAAGACAACTAACCACTGGTTCTCACACTACCTAATGGGGTCATCAACAATTGTTCTTTTAATGTGCCATAGGCTAGTTCCATATTTGTGCACATTGGCTGCAATGGTTTCTTTCTTTCCTGAAAATCTCCACAAACAAGCAGCTAATGGCTCATGGACAGGCACTGCCCCAGGGACTACCACTTTGAGTAGCACTGATGTATAGTATAACTATCCTGTGGAATTCTGGGGTTTGTAGTTTACTGAAGCCAAAAAGCTCTCTGACTGAGAATTCTAAATGTCACTCCCTAAACTGCAAATCCCAGGATTCCATAGGATGTTATAAGTAGAATAATAGCACTATGACAGTGTAGGGTGGAAATGATCTTTGACTTATGGTGATCCTATCAATGGGAGACCACATTGCTATTAACAGTTCTATCCAGATTTTGCAAACTCAGGAACATGGCCTCCTTTATTTAGTCATTACATCTGTAATGCAGTCTTCCTAGGGGCACAGAACCCTTGCGAAAGTGGAAAAAATGTGAATAACTCCCCCTGCGATTCCCCTCCCATTCCCCTCCAGAGCTTCCCCCTCCTATTCCTTTGCTTCTGGACCTGGGCATTGGGTGGGAGGTGGGGAAGACAACCTAAAAGGTTTACTGGTACTTCCTCCTCTAACAGACAAGAGGGGAGTTTTGATGTTCTGATTACTTCTGGTGGCTAACTTGAAAAAGGAGCACTTGACCAATCAGCAGCCAATACATAGCAGAATGTGCAAACAACGTGGCAGAGGGGACATGCCTTCAGTGGTGGGAAGGGGCTTTGCTCACCCAAAAGGAAAAAAAAAACCCAATCCCTTTTAAACATAAGCCTGGCAGGCCTGGGGTGTGGAATGGAAGGGATGGGAGGAGGAAAATGGTGGGGAGGCAAGCACGTGTCTCGCAAATAATCAAATTCATGAAGGTCAAACCTGTAAATGTGGAGGGAGGACTGTAATATCATTCCCTTTTAAATAGTCTAAAGAGCTACATTAACTTGTTAGTCCAAAAATGGTGCTTGGAGAGCATCATTTTGGAGGATTTATGTCATTTCAAAGCTATTTATATATTTTTAAAAGATAATTTATATTCATTGCAATTTTACTAATAAGTAACAAGCAACATTAATGAGACAGCTCCAGTATGATACAGTGGTCTCTGAGATATCAGGTTTCAAATCGCTGCTCAGCTGTGGAAACTCGCTGGGTTTCCTTGGGCAAGTCATATTCTTTCATCTTCAGAAGCCATTGCAAACACCTTCTGAGCAAATCTTACTGGAAAAAAAAAAAACCCAATGTTTATGTTTTCCTTAAGGTTGCCTTAAGTCAAAAATGACTTGAAGGCTCACAGCAACAATATTCAGGAGAAATGAGCAATGCACAGTGAATTACTTTAAAATTACAGTGTTACAAGCTGTCCTTCAGGAATGTTCCTAGAATTGCTTAACGACTTCTCAAAATTTACAAACAGGTGATGGAATTTTTCATTGGCTTAGCTGTCAATGTTTGTTTCAATAGTTCTCTGTACACAGGGTTAACTCAGTCACTAGTTTAATTCACAAAGTATGAAGTGCCACTCGGCAGGTTTTATTTAATACAGTTTCCAATTGCAAAGGAGAATGTCTTTGCTAAGAAGTTGAGCCAGGGTTCCTAATCAGCTTAGTGGTTTCAGAACTGAGATTCAAAACAGCTGGATTCAGGATTACTCAGGTTTCATCCAAAGGGACACGCATATCATTAACTTACCAGATTTCAAACAATTCCTAGGGTTATTGTTGACTTTATAGGCAAACAGAACAAATTACACCCAAAGTTTCTATACTGCATCTCTTGTAGTGAATTTGAAAATATGTGAGAAGTGAGGAGGAACTAATTTCTTATCCAAACTCTTCCTTTACACAGGGTAATAGATATTAAAGTTACATCATGAGCCTGGCAGGAAAATACAGAGAAATTTCTTGTACACTTAAAATATTTCCGTAAAAGGATATTATATTGTGAAAATTAGGGTTTGTTACCCAATGTAAGATATCTTTGGCTATTTCCACACTAAACACTGTTAGTGCATTGTAGTGTTACAATCCCAGCACCACCATTTGCATGATGCGGTCAGATTCGGAACACTCTTTCTGCACTCTTTCGCCTCAAGTGGATGAGTAGCGATACTACCACCACAGTTCCTTCCACATTACAGTGTCCTTGGCCACTCCCTTTCCTCTCCTTCACCCTGTTCCACTGCCCCTAACTGGGCAGTTTGTTTTGGAAGCTGTACTAATGCAGCAATGTGGTAACAGCATGACACGCCAGTACATTATTGTATTTTACCTATAATGTTTAAAAGTGTATTTTAAAAACTGAAAAGTTTTAACTCAAAGAAGAAATTTAAAATGAATGCAGAGAGGTGATAGAAAGCTACCATGCCATGGTAGTCGCTGAGGAAGGTACAAGCTGGGCATGCCCACAGCCCGCCCACTGCTGGATCTGCAATAAGAGGAAATGCTATCAAGTGTTAAAATGCCACAGCACTAAGATGGCTCATGGGATTGAAGCTCTAAAGGGGGGGGGGTCTTAATGGATTTTTTTTTATGGAAATAGAATACTGTGGTTTGGCAACACTTGAGGATGTGAGAGCAGCTGGATAGTGATGACATTGTATGGTAGCACAGCTCCTGGATTGGAAACAACCCACTGCTGTTGCCCTATAGCAACATTGTGCAGAAATGGCCTTTGTTAGTTATGCTTACAATAGCCTTTGAACATAGTCTGTATGCCTATGGACTCTATGGAAAATAGCACAAATTTGGTGTTAGGCAACACAAAAGTAAATCACATTGATTTAATGGAGTTTCCTTTCAAGGAAATCTGCAGAACTACAGCCTGCTTTAGTGGAGGCTGGTGGTTCTCATGTCAGAGGGCTGTGGAATTTGTTCATAGTTTTAGTCTGAACAGTTCTGGAACTGCCCAAGGTGCTTAATTCTATGCCCAACTCCTTTAGAAGTTTACTAAAATCTAGACTGGATTCACTGTCTCAGTGACATGGAAACCAGCAACCGCCACTGGTCTGATTAGATCATCGTGGCTTGTATTGCCAGTATATTGATTACTTTGATAGTAAGTAAAGCTAAGTTCTTTTTTTTTTTTTTTACAGAGGGCTGAAATACACATTATATGAAGC
Organism: Ctenosaura bakeri; assembly: GCA_948474755.1. NCBI lineage: Eukaryota > Metazoa > Chordata > Lepidosauria > Squamata > Iguanidae > Ctenosaura > Ctenosaura bakeri. The sequence continues at coordinate 97,898 of CAOLHI010004094.1, read as the reverse complement.
ATAATTTTTTAAAAATAAAATAAAATTGCCACTTTTGTTTGAAGGAAGAGAACCTGTAACAGACCCAGGTCCAGAACACACTCATATTTGGCTGTAGGTGGCAAAGGAAGTTGTAAGCCCCCTAACCCACCTAAAAACTATGTCCTGAGGATCCTAATTATTTTATATCGAACATAGTGAACCATAGATATATACTGGAAGGACATGTAGGCAGTGGAGCTATGGAGATAGATCAAAAGAGTAGCCTGTTTTCTGTCACGCATCCTGGGTGATCTTGCAAATGGCTCACAGGCCATTGGAATGGATTTTCAGCAGTGATTAGGAGACAATAAGTCTCTGGGAACAAATAAACAATGCAAATAGCCTGGAATGTGACACCTTGAGGTATGCATCCCTGGATGAGAAACTCATCTTGCAGGAAACTACAAGGATGCTTGGTGGTATTTTCTTTGAACTACAAAGCTGAAATCCATCTTCATAAAACTGCAGCCATCTGTTCCCCAGGACATCGGTCAGCTCTATAACTAGGTCCATTTTCTCATTCTTTTTTGGAGTTCGGAGTTCTTCCAGATCCGCAAACCATAAGCTGGTAAGCTCCCCTCAGCCTCAAAGGACGTGGCTGAGATCATTTTCTCCCGGCTGAAGACTTCTGGATTGGTACAGTATTACTCCAAAACCCTTATCTCTCTCTCTTAATTTCCACCTCTTTATATATTTCTATAGTCTTGCATGCTTGTTGGAGTGAGTGCAGCTGAGTGATTTAACATCTATGTCAATACTTAAATCTGAACAATTTGTGTGATTTCTGACTAGGTTTGACCCCGTAAACATTGGGTTAAAGATCCTTAATTACCCTGCCCTCTTTGCATTGTTAAAGCAGTGCTCTTAGCTAATTTTCCCCACAAGAGATGACTTTGACAGCCTTTGGGAATCCCCTTAAGTGATCCCCAAGCAAGCAGGGTAACAAAATGCTCTGTGTAGCTATATTTCCTTCCATGCAAATATGGTCAGCTCAAGCATACTTTTTAGAAAGTGTAACATGTAGTTTAGTCCTGAGTCAGCTTTTCAGAATAGTAGGGGAAGACCAGTAATGCTGCTCATATTTGGGAGAATGTCTAACCTCTAAATGTTATTTTCCTCATCCTGTTTCCCAAGTCAGATGAAGTAATTACAGGTGTTGTTTCAAAAGATATCAGGAGTTAAGAAAGAAACATTTCTTTTTCTTTTTCTTTTAAATAGTACCCATTGAAGTACTTTTAGCATCATCTGAAATTCTCCAAGGAGCTTGTATGATGAAAATATATATGAAAATATATGATCCTCCCATACTTCCTGGGAGATAGCTTACAGTAGGAGTGTGAATAATGCAGCCCTCCAGATGAACAACATCTGTAACTCCTGGCATCTGGACTAGGACAACCAGAAGCCCCAGCCAATATAGGGATACTGGGACTTGCAATTCACCAACATCTGGAGGGTCACATGATCCCCATTCAGGCTTACACTGAGAGATAGAAACTAGCCCAATTTTCCTGAGTCAGATGGGTTTTGAAACCTGAGTCTCTCCTATACTAGTCCAGCCCTGTATTCAAGGACAGACAATATCTTCTCGGTATCTGGGAGCACATTGAAGCTTGGCTCAACTCACACTGTTCTTTCCACTGCTGACATCCAATAGTTGCTGAAACACTTCTGCAGAGGCCATCAGTGTTCTTGCTGCCACTGCAGCTTCAGTCTAAGCTTGGTGTGAACTGCGAAGGCTGTTGGGTGTCCTTGTACACCCCTTTCGTTTATGAAGGAGGGAAAAGGAGGGAAGCATTTGAGATGTATTTTGGAGGCATTCTTTGATTTGTGGAATGGGTGCTATAGATCCTCTTGAATTACACCACACTCTTTCATTCTCCTCATGATATGGTTGTGGCAGAATCAAAACACAAGAAGTATTGCATCCATAATTAAAACACTTCAGTAAAGAGATTCATTCTCCATCACACCTGCAGATGGAAGAGCTCACTAACATTAGTATTTGCTGACAACATCACTAAAGGAATATTCATGTTTCCTTCATTTCTTACGTTTACTCTGCAAAATAGATTAAGCATCTTTTTAAAAAAATCACCTCTCTGGTTCCAACAATAGTCAAAACTGCAATCATAACACAGTGGGAAAAAACTCTATAAAAATCACATCAAATATTTATGGACTGTATTTCCTAGTTCTGTTATCAAATGAGGATTCTGCTGTTGGCTCCTTCTACTGCAAATAATCTTTATGACTTCCCTCGTGACAATTTTTCTATCTCTTCTGTTTCTGCTGCTAAATGATGTACAACACACACTTCAGTTGTTTGTTCAATAGTTGTCTGCATCATTTGTCCTTTCCTAGAAAAAGTATCAAATTATATTCCATCCTCTGTTGTGACAATACATATCCCTCTCCAGTATCTACAAACATTAAACTATCAGTATTGTCTTCTTTTGTTGACACTGCAAGAAAAAATGGATATTTGATGAATACACTAACAATGGTTCCTTTTTAAAATAATTCACATGCCCAAGGCCAGCCTGAAACTTTTATGGTGTTTTTTAATGCTGACCCAGGTGCCCGGGGATGCTATTGTTCTGTTCTCCATTTGCTAATACAATCTTGGAACACTATCCTCTCTGATATAAGAACTCTGAACATCATCGTCTCTGATATAACCCCGACTTCCTCAGGAGAGACCCTGTTGTATGCTCCACCGCAAGAAGTCAGATTGGTGAGCAGACATAAATGAAAACAACAAAAAAGACAGGTATTTGTAAGGAATAACACAATAGAAATAGCACCAGCAGTGCCCAAAACAAAAGACAAAAGGGCTTGAAAATACACGTCTTCGATATATGCAAATTATATAAATAGAATAATGTATTCAATATATATACAGTATATAGAACAACATATTCAAAATGACTGATTTCCAGATAATACATGTTTTGACTAAACAGGACTACTTCAAACTACGGAAAGTATTTACAACTAGTTCTGACAGCAAACCTTTATCTCAATAATAGATAACTCTTCACCCCATTCATTTAAAGGGAACAGTGCTCTCACAAGTAGGGCAAATAAATGGAGTTCAGAGCCTGCATGGAGGCTGTGCACTTCAGTTTTCCCATGCTATTCTTTTAGTTCTGATAGGCAGTCATGATTTTTGCGCAGCCTTTGGTCCCTAAAACCAGGTACATTCTCTTGACTACTTAAATATGTATGGTTTTACAAAGCTGTTCTAGTTTGTTCTGAAAGAGCGCTTTTAGTTGTTTTATCTGTTTTTATTTGCTACACATCATCTTTGAAGCTCTGGCAAGCTGAGAGGTGATAAACAAATAAATGCATGGAGAGTAGCAGTTCATTTTGACTCATGTTAAAATCTCTTGCTAAGGGAATGGCAACATTCTGGTGTGGGCCTCTTTTAAAAAGAATATTCTCATTTATTGTGAGTTGCCAACATCCTACTATGATAACAGTATGCTATTTTCCCGCTGAATGTCTTGATTGGTTAGTCCCCATCTAATTTGCATTTATCTGAAGCACTGCTCCAATCAAATGTTCTTTTCATGTCCCTGCCTCTTATTTTTATATATATATATATATATTTGAGCAATGGGAGTGCTTAAATAGTATACTGCTTCTTTTATACCTCTAACCATATTTTGTGCTGTTTCTTAAGCCTTTCCTTTGCTCAGGCATAGAAAGTAATACATGGGCATTTATAATCAATGTAGCTGATCCCAGAAATAGGTGTCTCTGGTGACATAATGGCTCGAATCCTGTTAGTGACAAATATGCCCCTGAGTGTGGCTAGAGTATATGTAGGTTTCATTGTCAACTGAGCACAAGGGACTATTTGATACCTCTTTGTTCCAAGTCCCAAACCTTCCCTCAGGTGTTAATCCCTTGAAGAAACTGCTGCTTACTGGTAGAAAGTGGAGCAGTTCAAATGAGGTAGCTCCAATGGGAAGAGAGAATAAGGTGAATTCCATCCTTATGCTAACTTCCAGGATTATGAGATGATAGGTATCTTGATATGTCTTAACTCATGCCTTTCATACATTCCATGAACAGAGCCTGCTGTTTGTTGGGTAGGTTGGACATTATTACAGTTTCCAGACCAGTGATATCACCAGATGCAAATTAATAGAGTCTACACCTTACAAAAATCCACACATCTGATAAGTACAACCAAAGATGGAAAACATTACTTTTTGAACAACCACTCCCGGATCCTCTCAGCTAGCATGACCAGTGAAGAATTCTCAGTTGTGTAGTGCAAAAAGTAACCTTTCTAGGAACTGAGTACAGCTTTGTCTAACCTCTTAATTCCTACTATGGGAGGACCCCTTTCTGCTGGGTCAGCCAGAAAGGTTCCATCTCAATTAGGAAAAAAGGAAACTTAGGATGGCTCCCACGAAGAATGACCTAGGGATGAGGGATGGCTTGCCCAGATGTTGGCTATTGACTCAGGACCTCAGCAGCCCGATTCCTTCACTTGCAGGTGGAACTGGAATGAGTTCTGGCAAAACCAAGAAAAAGAACAGTCTGGGCTGCTGGGGCTCCTCTAAGGGGAAAGGTTAGTCCACTAAGCCCATGGCTGCTCCTGGAAGGCAGAGTTGCTTACTTTCCCTAATTCCTAGAACTTCCCCTCATTCTTCTTCTTTAGTTTCTTCTCTGGAGACACTGGTCTAGATCCTGTACTGTGGTAGAAGAACAGAATGCTTTGACTAGTGTACTTCTGCTGGGCTTCTTCTGCTGCCAGCTGCCCCAGTTTGAAGGCACTATGACAATTCCCATGGCCACTTAGTAGCCAAGAGATGCATGAGGCTGTTGGAGTTTTGCAGCTGAGGACAATGAACCATATATACTAACCAGAGGTCTACGAAGGAACATGCTGGAACATACTGTCTCCACTTGCCACTTCTGGATGGTGAGTGTGCATGCCAGTGCTCCAAACTGGTTTTGTGCCCACAGGGAAATGCCATTGCACAATGATGTATTGGATATATCTTCCCACAATTACCCTGAAAAAACGTATGTTGACAGTATGGAAAGTTATGCTGGAGTACATCATCAACAGGATTCCAGTCACTGTTTCTTTTTGACTACTCCTGGAAACTGCTGTAGCTATGCCATGCATTGGCTTTCCAAAATCTGCTACCATTCTGGCCACTCCCATTGCCTTTTATCAGAAAAGAGCATCTATCTGTGCCTTACCCAGTTACCTCCTATCTTAGCCTTTGGCACAATAGGTAACTTGGTGGCAACCTGTCCCATGTTGGCAATAGGCACTGCTGCCCTTTGCAGTCCCATGCAATGTGTCTCCATTGTGGAAATATTTCACACCATCCTCACCACCAAGTCCTTTATTAAGTGGCATTTTTGAAAAGCAGGGAGACTAGATCTGTCATGCACCTGTTCATTTTTGTTTGATCCCTACCATTCCTCCCCCCCTTTTTTTTTGCCATATTGTTTTCTGTTTCCCCGCCCCATTTGTAGGTTCATAGATTAGTCACTATTTCAGATATATTTCTGGTTCTTTTTTTCAGGCATACATACATACATACATACATACATACATACATAAAAATAAATGTCATACATGCAGAGCAGATATCACTTTCCTGTCTATCTTGTGGATTGTGAAAGGGAAATGATAGTCCAAGGACAGGAGAAGGGGGAAACAAATGTAAAACTGAAAATTATTTTGATGGTTTAGTGAGATCAAACTGGTTTAATGAGATCAAACTGATTTAGCAAGAGATTAAACTGATTTATATGATTGAAGTGGGTGAGAGAAAGATGTCAAAATAAGAGTGTTGTTTCAAGAGAGTTATTCTAAAATGTTATGTGAGAAGCAACTTGAAAGGGTAATAAGGGGCAAGGATGGGAATCAGAGAAGTTGGTGAATGTGTAGTCCATGAATAGGATGCCTACAAGCAAAGAGGGGAGTTAAATTCAAAGTTAAATTCAAAATGAAATAGATTTGATTTAAACTAGGTTAAGAAATGGTTACAGATACAGGATAATGATTACTCGATTGGTCTGTAAATTCTGTAATGGATTTTTTCCCCCTAATATAAGGGTATTGAAATATCTGGATTAGGGATGTCATAAAATATGTAACAGAGCTACAGTTTTGACTAGTGAAAATGCTATGTAATTAAGTTACCAAATAGAATTTAGTAAAATTAGTAACATTAATATAATTTAGTAGTATTAATTTCATTTACCACATAGTGCCATTTATTTTGTAAACAATTTGGAATGGAATAGAACAGAAAGTAATATTGAGATATCATGCTAGTTATATCAGCCTTTGATAGAAGAAAGTTCATTTGCCTTTTCTTTTTGAAAGAATGAATTGAAGGATGGGGGAGAAGAGAAATGTTGGATATTTTCTTTGAATCAATCAGATTGCTAGAACCTGTTTGAAGGAAGGAAGGAAGGAAGGAAGGAAGGAAGGAAGCTGATTTTTTTTTCTTTTCCTCCCTCCTCCTCCTTCTTTCTGTATGCCTTAAAGTTTCAGACTTACAGTGATGAGAAGGTAAACCTATCACTGTTTTGGGGGGGCTGAAAATGTGTGATGCTCCCAGGGTTGGCCAGTGAGTTTCCATGGCTGAGTGGGGAACTGAACTTGGCCTCCAGGATTGTAGTCCAACGTTACACCACACTGGTTCTTCTACTCTTTAATTTTTAATTCATATGTTTCATGTTTTTATTTATGTTTTTCTTTTTTTTCCTTTTATGTATTTGTAGAGTTTTATTGTTTTTGGAAGATGTTAATAAATTAATCTTTAAAAAAATAAAACACAATGCAGCATGAGTTGATGATGATGAGTTCCAGCCACAGTTACGCCTGGATATATTTTGGAGTTTCTGAGGTTACAGAGATTGCCATCTCTAAGCTCCAGAACTTACCAGCTTCCACATGACAAGCCTAGATGACTCCTAGGAATAAAACAATTGGCACCAACTGCAGGGTGTTACAGAAATGCAGATGAATCAGAACAAAAGAGGGGCATTTTGGCTTCATTACCTCCATGAGTACTTTGCCACTGACTTCATGGAAGCCAGAATTTCATCCATTGTTTCTGTCCTGCCTGTGAACCCATTGAGGCAGCTCTTTGTGTTCATATTGTCATGCTGTGATACCATGAATTTAAAGAGTCAGTAAAAAAAAAGTGCCCTAGTATTAGCATTTGTCAAATAGAATTGAACCAGACTGCTATTTGATAAACAGTAAATCACATTTAATGGGCCATGAAGATAAAGGGAGAAAGAGATTAAATAATAAAAGGGAGGGGGAGGCATGGACATAGGTCCCCTCCTCTCCAAATTGCTACTAAGAATGAATGTGGAATGTTACAAACAATAAAGAATTAAATGGAAGCTGACTGCAGTGGGTGCATTATCCAAATTGATACCATCTAAATTACTCCAGTTGCTGTAGAAATGGCCCTTTATTTTAGCCATTGTTTCCCTCACAGGCATTCACTCTCAACTGCACTGTTGTTTGCTGTTCATTTACAATGGGAACAATTCAGAGGCCAGTTCCAATGGAACTGATGCTGAGTTGCTAAATGAATTCCAATGGAATAAAGAACAGAACGTAAATGTGTGTGGGAGAGAGTGAAAGAGAGAGAGAGAGAGGCAGTGACAGAGACACAGAGAGAATCTATCTCCATGACTTAAATGAGGCCCATCTTTGGATGTGAGCCAGCATGATGTAGTGGTTTGAGCACTGGATTCTGGAGACCAGGTATAAAATCCCCACTCAATGATGGGATCCCACTGGGTAATCTTAGGCAGGTCACAGTGGGAAGCAAAGGCCAAGCCCCCGTGAACAAATCTTACCAAGAAAACCCTTTGCCTTAGAGTCACCATAAGTCAGAAATGACTTCAAAGCACACAATAACAATCTTTGGATGCATACAAGATTAAACTGCAAAGGTCAATCATTGTCAGAAATGGGAGAATATTTTGAAATGACAGTAGCTTTGAGTAATGTAATATTGATTTAGAAGAAAAATTTATGGAAATCAGTCATCTCTGATAATTAAGAGCATGTACAATTCCACTGAATATATATAAAAATAGAAATAATAAATATTGCTATGGTAATATATATACTTAGAAAGGGCATTTTCTATGTCTGTGGCCAAATTGCAATTCTTTATTTATCTCATGCTGGGAAGGCATATTGCCAGTTGTCAGAGAAGCTGATAATAGAAATAATCTTTTTTGTGATATCAATGGCTAAAATAAGTTCAGAAGAAGGTGGCAAAAGAAATGTGTTCCAAAAATGTTTAGCTGATATTGCCTTAATTTAATAATACAGAGTCATTGTGAGCTGTTCTGTTTGTTTGTAAAATCATAAGCTCATAAAATATTAGCATTGGATGGGGCCAACAGGACCATCTAGTTTAACCCCATGCTATGCAGGAATACAGATCTTCTGATAGATGTCCATCAAGCCTCTACTTAAAGACAGGCACTCTATTCGAGTGATGTAGATTCGAGTTAATACACAAAAATACACACATATTAAGAGGAAAATAAACAACAACACTTATCTAAAACTAGTACTAAACTAAACATTGACTACAGCTACATACTACCACATGGGAATCAAACAACTATTACTTCCAGCCTCTTAGTTGATGGCTATAAGATATATTATTAGTATACTTCCTCAAAATTATTAAGATTTACTAAATGCAAAATATAGTTGTGGTAAAATATTACAAGATTTCAACAATACATACGGAAAATCACTCACTGTCACTACTTAAAACCTGAGATTATTTTACTTAGTCAGAAATATCATGGTCCTATCCAGATCTTTTAAAAAATTCATAGCTTCATAGGCCATTTCCACACTGCACTGTTATTCCACTTTCAACATCCTATGGAATCCTGGGGTTTGCAGTTTAACAAGAGAGCTCCTCAGCTTCAGTAAACTACAAACCCCAGAATTCTACAGGATGTTGAAAGTGGAACAATAGCATTAGAACAGAGTAGTGCGGAAAGGGTCATAGATTCATCTGCCAACAATGCAGTTAAATTGTCCTTTTCAACCAAACCAACAAATTGCATAATCTAGTCTTCTTTCATAGGGATCTCTGTGTCTTTCCTTCTCTCTGCAAGAAACAATGTGGTTGATGTAATCACGTAGAGCACTTGCTACAGGACAAAGCCACATGGTGGCATGCCAACGAGGAAGTTGTTAGCATTTGTAGTTTCATTTAGAGGCATTTATAATTCTCAGCCAAACTTGTCTATCGTTGCCCCAAACTACAAACCTTGGGATTTCATAGGATGCAGTCTTAGCAGTTAAAATGGAATCATTGCCTAAATATTAAGAAGAACTCTTTTACAGTAGAATATGCTGCCTTCAGGTATGGTGGAATCTCCTTCTTTGGAGCTGTTTAAACAGAAGCTGAATGGCCATCTCTCAGGGGTGCTTTCATTGTATATTCCTGCATAACAGAATGGTGTTGGACTTGATGGCCCTTATGGTATCTTTCAACTGTATGATTTTATCACACTATAACTGTGTAGTCAGATCCTGTCATGTCTGTAGTAAAAATAATACATTACATACTGGCAAGCTTCTTCGCTCATGGTGGCAAGTGAGCAAAAGTACAATTAATAGTCCTTCTATTCTCTCTATATTTTCTAAATAATCATTTTATTCCCATTGCTTTAACAGAAGAATGAAATTCTCGGCAACAGCTCTAGGACTTGGATTCTTTACGTCATGGAGGAGGAACCATAAGTCGTGGGCCAAATCTAGCCTTTCACAATCTCCCTCTCTCCCTCCATACTACACACAGTGGGATGAACATTAAGGTTGGAGTACAAGACTAAGGTTTTTGAAAGTGGAACATGCTCTCTAATTTTACATAGCAGTAGCACTATCCCAGGGATCAATATATGTTTGTGTATTAGATGAGCCAATGTGGTATAGTGGTTTGAATGCCAGACTAGAACTCTGATAAACTATGCTTTGAATCCATGTTTGGCCACAGAAACCCACTGGGTGACCTTGGGCAAGTCACATTTTCTCAGCCTCTGAGTAGGGCAATGATAAACCTCCTCTGAATAAATCTTGCCAACAAAAACCTATGATCCGTTTGTCTTGGGGGCACTGTAACTCAGAAACAACTTGAAGACATACAACAACAAATACTTATATGCTGAAAAATACTTTTTTAAAAAAAAATACTACAGAGTGTTATATTGAAAGATCCAGTGTAGAGTGCAAACCAAAAAACAGAACAAATTTTATCTGCTTTTCTCTGGAAATAATATATTTTACCACATTCCCCCTGCCAAACCTCCATGGTTAGGAATATATTATATCCATAGGGCCTTGTGGGGGAATCTGTAGTTTAAGGCACTGAAAATATATGACAATTTCCTTTAAGAGCATTGAGTCTCCTGGAGTTTCAAAATGTTTTAAAATTCAATCAAAATCTCATAATTGTTTTTCAAAGAAGCTTGAAATTAGTAAACAAAGAGGATATTAATACAGCAAATCATAGGAATATGCAAATACAATTTCAGTTAAAGTTCTATTTTTCTCCATTCAGCTGTAAAACTATGATTAAGTATTACACAGTTGAGTCCAGGAGAAGTAACTGTACAAATAAACAGAAGCATGTCATAAGAAAAGAAGATTGGACCCATTTACCCATTTCAGGATTCAGTTTATTTTTCTTAGTCTAAAATTTTGGCTGGAATTGAGTGTGGGATTTACACCTTTGTACACAGTTTTATATCTGTGGGAAACAGAATTGAGCAGTTCTGCAATATCCATATTCACTGAGAGACTGCCATGACTTTACTATGTAGGGGAGCTAGTGAAGTGACCAATGCACAATGTAACTGATGCAAATTGGGACTGATGTGTAACAGGGACTGATGAACAATAGGGACTTATGTATATCAGAACACTGGCAAGGGAGGTCCAATATATATTGGTAAAACTTAATGTCTATCAGCAGACTCTTGTGGGACTTCCAGGAGAAGATGAAATGCTAATCGCTTCCCCTGAGTGGGGCTTTGCAGGGGAAGGAAGTGATGGCAGTGTTTTTGTTAACTGGAGAAAACCTGCAGTCATCAGTTATCTTCCTCGATCAAGGGAAGATCAAAGGGATTATCCAAAATGGCTCCTTAACTCAGTAGTGGTCATCAGAGCTGCAAAATGCAGACCAGTTTCACAAATCTTCTTTTTCTTTACCTAACTTCAGCTTCTAAACTTCTTTTATTAACATTTGGAACTAAAGGAATCTTTAGTGTTCAGCTGTATAATTTTCTGCCTTGGTAAGGTTGGTATTCTTTTTGAGAATAAAGACAGAAAGTTCAACTAGAATTGGAAACATTAAAGTTGAATGAAAAAAGAGTTAGCAAGAGCAATATCTGAAAGATTTAGTGACTTTTTAAATATTGGATTTAGGCAGATATCTTGGACTTATTAGGTTTGGATCACAATGTGGAGATAATGTGGGAAATTGCACTTGGTTTGCTAAAAGGAGGCATTGGACTGGACTGGAGTGGGCTAGACTGGACAGGGTTTAAAAACATTAAGAAGCTCAATTATTGTTTGTCAGATGCTTTAGTGCTGGAGATAGAGAAATGTCTGTGTTTCAAGAGGGGGAGGATTTCCAGGCAAACAATCTGAGAGTGCCAATTTGTTTCATAAAATAATGATTTTAAAGTCAAATATAAAAAGTACAGGAGGGATGAACCCTGTGTGTGTATTTTTCCTAGTATATTACAAAGAGGCAAAAGTAGATTAGAAGGCTTCAATACAATTTGCTGAGCAATAAACTTTCTTGATTTTGAAGGAGGGGTGTGTCTGATATGTTTGCCATTTCTAAGTAGTAATGAATCAGAAAGTCAATACATGAACAAGACAAGCAAACCCCCTAGCATGCTTCTATGGTTGGGATGGTAGATGCCAAAAGCAGCATTGTTATGACACCAAAGTGGTTTAATTGTTATGAATGCCAGAATAGGGCTGAATATAGTCCTTGGCCAGTCTCTCCCTCTCTGTGTTCCCCTCTCTTTCTCTGTTGGAAAGCCACCTCACAAGGTTATTGTGATGATATATTTGAGAGTTATTAGGGATGGGACAAATCCAGAATTTTCTGAATCAGGATCCGAATCCCTGGAATGTTCTGGGAATCCACGAATCTCACAAACCTTGAATCTTTCAAATCCTTTTTTAAAAAAGCATTTAAAAAGCAAGGGAAAGAAAGCACCTCTATTGAAAAGTGTTTTTGAAGCAGAATTTGACATCTTTTTTTTAATGAAGAAAAAAAAATTAAATAATAGTTTTCACTTTCAGGAAAACTTTCAGGATCCCCAGATTGCCCTGTTGGGAGAAGAGCAGGGAGCATGCTCCAGCGCTCCCTGCAAGTTTCTCACACCCCTCTGTGGGGTCAGGCCAGCGGTGGGCAAGAAAAGAGCAGGGAGCATGGGATTGCACTCTCTGCAAGCTTCTGCCACCTGCCTGGGGCAGGATCTGGTGGGCAGGAAAAGGGGGGAGTACAAGCTTCTCACACCTGCCTGGGGCAGGATTAGGCTGGTGGTGGGCAGGAAAAGGGCGGGGAGCATGTGATTGCACTCCCTGCCAGCTTCTCATGCCCACCCAGGGCAGGATCGGGCTGGTGGCAGGTGGGAAAAAGGCAGAGAGCATAGGATCACACTCCCTGCAAGCTTCTCACACCTGCCCGGGGCAGGATCCGGTTGGCGGTGAATGGGAAAAGAGTGGGGAGAGCCAGATTGCACTTCCTGCTACCTTCTCCTGCCTGCCACTGGCAGGATTTGAAATATTCAGTTCACCTATTTTGGCAGAGGGATTCAAATCCTGCATCTTGAATCCTTGCAGAGGATTCAAGGATTCGGTTGGCCCATCCCTAAGAATTATAAATCATGTTTGCTAAATTCATCACTTTGGGTGAATAGAAAATGTAATCAATAAGAAAGTCTATAGTAGGAATGCTGGGAAATTCTGTCACAGAATCTGCTGGTACTGAATTTTCCTTCTTTTGAAGGGACAGCAGCCACGTGAGGCAGGACTGCCTTGTATCAATGGAATTTGTGACCAAGTGGGGAAGATTTGCTACCTTCAATGTTTGTGGAGACATTTACATACATGCCTCTGGAAAAATTGTGTTACTTTTTGAAAGTGCTAGACGTTGATGGAAAAGGTGCTAATAAAGAAGAGGAGAGAAAAAGCACATTTTTTTGCATATGCAAATAGGCATAAGAGGCTTTCTGTTAGCACACTTAGTAGAAAAATGCACATTATTCTGTTTATTATTTTCTGCTTAAAATCTGCCAGCTTAGAAGAACAACAACAGAAAGAGGGTTCTGCAAATGACAGAACAGGTGAGCAGATGAGAACACCCTGACTTGCTGGATAGATCATGTTTGATCCCAACCTTACTATATATATTTATTTATTTATTTATTTATTTATTTATTTATTTATAGCATTCATTTATTGTGTCTCAAGCTACCAGGGACTTATTGAATCATAGAACCATAAAGGTAGGAGAAACCACAAGGGCCATTGAGTCCATCCCCCTGCCGTGAAGGAATATACTATCAAAGCATTCCTGACAGATGGTTGTCCAGCCTCTGTTCAAAAATCTCCAAATAAAGAATCTCCACTACACTCCCAGGCAGTGTATTCTACTGCTGAACTCTGCTTACGGTTAGGAAGTACTTCCTAATATTTAGATGGAGTACCTTTTCCTGAAGTTTGAAGACATTGTTCTGTTTTCTAATCTCTGGAGCAGCAGAAAACAAGCTTGCTCCATCCTCGATATGATATCCCCTCAAATACTTGAATGAAGTTAACATGTCACCTCTTTATCTTCTCTTCACCAGGCTAAACAGACCTAGCTCCCTAAGCCATTCCTTATAGTGCATAGTATTCAGTCTTTCTACCATTTTGGTCACTCTCCTCTGGACATGTTCTAGTTTGTCAGTGTCCTTCCTGAACTGTGGTGCCCAGAACTGGACACCAGATGGAGTCTGATCAAAGCAGAATAAAGTGGTACTATCACTTCCCTTGACCTAGACACTTTATTTCTATTGCTGTACCCCGGAATCTCATTGGCTTTTTTAGTTGCTGTATCACACTGCTGACTCAGCTTGTTGGACATGTTCAGCTTGTGGTCTGCTAAACACCTAGATCACTTTCACATATGTTATGGTCAAGTCTGGTGTCACCCATCTTATATCTGTGCATTTCATTTTTTCTGCCCAAGTGTAGTATCTTATACTTCTCCCTGCTGAACTTTATTTTGTTAGTTTTGGCACAGCTCTCTAATCTGTGAAGGTCATTTTGAATTCTGATCATATCCTCTGGAGTCTTAGAAACCCTACCTATTTAGTCTTATCTGCAAATTTGATAAGAATGTCCTCTTTTCCCTCATCCAAATCATTGCTGAAGATATTGAATAGCACTGAGCCTAGGACAGAATCCCGTGGCACCTCACTAGTTATTTCTCTCCAGGATGAAAAGGAGCCATTGGTGAGCACTCTTTGGGTTCAGTCAGTCAAACAATTACAATTTCACCTAACAGTAATGTAACTGTGATTTAAGCATAAACTTTGATAGCACTAGATATCCCTTTGTGATATCAAATAATTTGACCTTTCTATGGCACCCTGGCACATGCATTTGTAAAAGGGTCCTCAGGAAACACACAAAACAAGGAGCAGCCATTTTATGACAGGAATTCCAACTTCTCTATCTCAGGCGGGCACTTCAAAGCCTTGGTTGTTGTTCTGAGGATCTATTTCTTTCATCTCACAAGGTGCCTGATTTGCGCCCCTAAATAACAAGACCATAATAAGCGCCCATATATTGGCACTTGGGCTGCATGATTGATTTTACCATGGATGTTTTGATCCACTTCTAAGCCTTTTGGTGCATTTCAAAGCTAACTTTGTTCTTAAAGTTTATGACATGAATCTCAGGCACAATTTCTGTTATAAAAACCCCTAATTCTGATAGTTGAGTGAGCCGCATTTTGAGTTTTATCTCGCTTTGCTGACATTCTGTATAGCGAGCTCCCCAAGGAATCTACTGAGCCTCATTTCCTTCAGCTATTCAGGACTACGTGATCAGGTGTCGTATTATTTAAAATCATTTCCCTTTCCTACTTCTTATTTAGTTAGTGGTGAGTTCGTTTGTCTTATATGTTGCTTTTCAATAAAAACATTAACTGGTTTATTCTGTAAATTGCATGGCTCATTGACCTGCCTCTGTAAACATAGGGCTAAAAGACTCCGCTATAGTTAACCTACCTCTTGCTAGCCAGCAAGTGGGCTCTAGTTAATTTCCCATCTGTGTTAATATTTGGATATTTGGGTGTCCTTTCCAGCACCCCTAAATACAGGGTAACAGTAGCATTGTCTAGCCCAAATTTACTAGCTTGTTTACAAGAATATCATGAGGGAGCTTGTTGGCTCTACACGGTACAACATGTAGATGTTTTCTACTAATGACATTTGTTTAAAGCTATATAGAAGAAAATCTGAGACTAGGGCCAAATCTGAGACTAGGGGATAGGTCCTTGGGATGTCATAGGGACAGATGTTTGTGAAGTCACGGAGGCAGGACAGAAAGGGTTGATAGACAGGTTGAAATTGCTTCTGGGCCAGCTGATTGCAGAAATAGGTATGGCAGGATTTTGGTGAATGAGCCCAGCATCTGGATAAAACTGAGATAACCAGGTAGAATGGCAATTCAATACCATGAAGAAAAAAAACTTTTCAATGAATGAGTAAAAGGCAACATGTACCCAGTTATTGCAGCTACAGCTATTACTATTGTCCCTAAGACTTGCATCCTTTGTGGTTTTACCCACAGTACATGTGATGTATGGAAGATTTTTCTAGCCCTTTGTTTCTGCTGGCCCTCATGGAAATGCACTTGCAGTGCTGAGGGATTTTTCCCTCCTGGTCCTGTGCTGTTGCTGCCAGGGATCATACATCCAAGCGTCATGATGCTGGTTCTTTACTAGTTGCCTGACTCCAAACAGCATGATGGGCTCACGTACATCCACATAGCTATTTTCATTCCTCTCCTCTTCCTGGCTTTTTGATGTTCCATCATTGCATAGTGTGACACACGTACAAACATCTTCACACTGAGCCAGAGAACCCTTGTAGGAGCACTGAAAACAAAAACAAGCCCAGAACAGGCATCACCATGGGCACTGCCAAGGATGCTGCATGCTGCTGCAGGTCTGCAAAATAATGCTGTAGTAAATGATGGTGGTAGAGTAGTGTTGCTAACAGCTGAACTGTTGGCACTGAGACACTGCATGGTTGATAACTCACAGTTAGTCAACTAACTGAAGGGTTTGAGACTGATTTTGTTACCCCCAAACATGGGTGACTCAGGGGTCCAACCATGATACCAGTACTTATGTGAAACAATGGGAAATATTAGCTCAAAGAAGAGGCCTGTATGAGAGGGGTAACCTTACAAGATCTTTTACATCTATGTTTACTGGAATTAATGTAGGAAAGAACAAAATGGAGATCCAAAAATAAGCTTATTTGTTTTATTGGGGGAATTACAACCATACAAGATCCAAGCAGTCATGCAATCACACAAAGCTAACTGAAGGAAAAGGGAAGAACATTTTGGATAGTGAGATTTTTAGGGAGAAGTGGGTGATATTTACCAATTCAGAAGAGCTGTGAAGAAACAGCAATGTGGCTTAGACACAAATCTAAGGACAGTACACCATTGGGAAGCGGAGTGGCAGAGTGGCAACCAGCAATCGGTTAACTGAGAGTTCACTGCCAAAAACTGAGATTTAAATATATTTTTTCTGCCTGGAGAGTGAAGGTACTAATGGCTTTCTGGCAGAATAAATGATGGAGTCAGGACAGTGGACAATGGGGTCTGGAATAGACTCATGGTGTTAGCATTAGGTGACAAAGGGTTAATGGTAGTCTTGATAGCTCTGTAATTGTCAGACAGCTGTGGGGACAAAAGGAAAACTTGCTTGATCAGAAGGGGAGGAGCTTTTGTTTTTAATTTTGCTTTTAATCTGTTTTAATAATTAATGTGTTTTAGGGGGATAGAAGGGTTGGTGGGTGGGGAGGATGGGGTACATTTTAATGTTTTAATGTATTTATATATTCCTGTAATGCCGCCTCAATCCACTGGGAGAGGCGGGATAAAAATAAATACTATTATTATTATTTTGTTATTATTAAGACAATCAGCCATCCTGTGGGAACATCCCGGACACTATTGTCTCCTAAAGGTTGAGTCATCAGAGGCTAGCTGTAAGTTCATTATTGCCAGAGTTTCCTGGTGATTTCCTGACTATGACGTGGCTATGCGTTGAGGTCTCTTCTGACCTGGTTTTGCAATGCACATGTGTTGCCAGCTTTTTCTCTTAGCCAACATGGCCATGCAGTTAGAGTTGTGTATAATTTATATTTATGTTTGCCAATTAAATCATATCAAAGTATGGGGGTGAATGGCCTACTAACAGTTTAATATACAAAGGTCAAGATCCAACAAGTGTGTATAGCTCTGCATATGCAGTTCCACATCCTCCCATCACCTAATAGCTGTTAAAACCTGGGAGGGGGCCTATGGTCTAAGCTCAGTTGTGGAAAGTGGGATGAAGGGAGTGAGACAAATGCAAGTATGGTCTCACTTGCTTATTTCTTCCTTCAGGGGCTCAGATCAACCAGATCCTCATGGTTGGAATCACTTTCCCTCTCCCTCCCCTTCCCTCTGGCAAGAAGGGACAGTAGTGAACCCTTCTGGGGCTTGAGAGTTGCTGGGCATTGAAAATTTTGGGGTTGAATATGAAGGCAAGAGAATAGCTGACTGCACCCTGTCCAAAAAGGAACTTATATGTGCATGCACTGCATTTACAGGTGTGTAAGCCACTAATAGGATGGCAATCAAAGATTCCCATTATTATCACAAACAAGTTACTTGCAAGTTAAGTTTATGAAACGTAATGAATGCATTGGGGGATATCTTTGGAGTGTTTCAAAGTCAGTTTGTCAAATGTGATGAGCTTGTTGTTCCCCACAGATTCACTGCAGACAAAATAATTCTAGACAATTTCAATTGAGTTGATTGTTAAAATGAAAATCTGTACCACCTTTGTTGAGAAGTGACCTGTTAACGAGTGGTCTACTTTATTTGAACTGCCAGAAAGAAAATCATATTTGAGACTGTTCAGTATTCTTGCCAAGGAGAATAGCAGTAAAAAACACTACCCTGAAGTACCTTCAGACAGATGCTCAGCTATTTTGGAGGGTTTTCATGGCAAGCATGAATCACAACATATATAT
Source organism: Ctenosaura bakeri (assembly GCA_948474755.1). Lineage (NCBI taxonomy): Eukaryota > Metazoa > Chordata > Lepidosauria > Squamata > Iguanidae > Ctenosaura > Ctenosaura bakeri. Next base: position 79,496 of record CAOLHI010004094.1, on the reverse strand, counting down.
TCAGCAATTCTTCAAACATGAGAATCAACCCTTTAGTCTTGAGCTTGCAACAGCTGTGATACAATAAAGTGTTTAATAAATATTTCCTGGACATGTGTGTCTTATTGACCCATCAAAGTGATTTCTGACTGGAAAACATTATAATCCTGGATTTTTCTCTAGAGTGAAAGTTGAGTTTATTTACTAATATTAATGACTTGAATTTATTTACTGTCTATTAACTTCAGCTGCACATAAAATAAAATAAAAAATCAGCGCAAAACAGCAGTATAAATAAACCTGAATCCATTTGGTTGTCTCAACTACAGTAGATCCATTCTGTGTTCATTTGAATTTAATATCTAGTTCTGTTTATTTTGCAATAAACCTGACATCTATACAGGAGAATATCTAGGATTAGCTACTAGATTTTGGCCTCATATACTCAAAGCAGCATCAAGAGTGTAACTCCCAATTCCCTCCAAACCCCCAATTTTTTCCTCACCCTCTCTCTCAGTTCCCAACTCAGGTATTTGAGAGACCAAGTTCATCACGTTTTGCTTTTTCACAAACTGTTATCCAGCAGTCATATCGCCAGGAAGAGGAGACCACCCTCCTCATTCAGTGGATAAGTCAGCAATTTTTTGCTTCATTCTTTGAACTCTATTTTAGGTAGTCAGGACAATGTCTGGCTCCATTTTAGCATTACAATTGTATTTAATCTGGTAATTTTATGAACGTCAGAGCGATAGGAACTCGTGCCTGAGATTTCTTGTTTCCATTTTTCCTTGACAGCTCTTTTCCCATCTGCACTGTGCTATTTTTAGATTGTAAGCCTCAGGGCAGGGACTGTCTTGTCTTGTTCTTATTAATATGTAAACTGCTGTAGGAGCCTTTTCAGGTGCAGAATGGTGTATGAACATTATCATCAAACAAAGTCCACGCTACACAGCTGAATCTCTCCTCTCCTGCATTTTTTTTGGTGATCAACCATCTTCATTCACCTCTTCCAAAGAGGGCACTTCTACATAAAGTTCACCACAATGGCAAAAAGCAAGAGTTTTTGCCACGTTTAGAGGTGACAGATGATCAGTGGGCATGCTGTCTGGGGGATTCTGGGACTTGTAATCTAGGACCTATCCAGGCTCAACATAACCTCCCATGTTCTTGTCATGCCATTGGGTATGAAGGAGTGATGCTTCCTGCTCCTCTGACTCCATAAATACCCAAGACTTGGTGAACAGTTAGTTTGATTATCTTCAGACATTTCTCCTCAGAGATCACCTGTTCTTACTAAGTAGATTATCTGTTATTTTCTCAATATTCCTTTCACACAGTTGTCTTTATTACTATTACTAAATTACTATGAAACCCTGTGTTTTTGTACATTAGGTGTCCGTGAATATCTTATAAATGAATGAATTCCTTTGAAGCCATTCACAGATGGACATCTAATAGTCAATCCCATTTTGGCTGGGCCAACTTGGGAATCTACTCTTGCGTTATTTTCCCTTCCATTTCTATCTTTATGATGGTTGTAGAGCAGCATGGAGAACATGACTGAATGTTAAAGTTTTACAGTGGTTATACATAAGTCTGACACACAGTCAGTAATGTTTTTCTTAAAACACTCTTGCACAAATTACATTCCTGAAACCCAGGACAAAGATTCAATACTGAATATTAAATAATAATTTGTATGATCTACGTAATGTTTTCTGTTGGTTACAATTCAGAACACATTTTTGTTTCAGTCTGCTTTAGTGGCAATGTGTTTTCTTAAACTGACGCTCAAATGTGTTTGTCTGGGTTTTTGTTAGCACTGAGTCATTCCTTGTAGCATAACTTTAATGTTCTCAGAGGACTTTTGAGTAGCTTAGTATACATCTTTACTTAAGCCTTGATAGACACTTCATAATATATACAAGAAAAGAATAACTGCATTTCATAAGGGCGGGGGAGTGGATGAACTGATATCTTTATCCTGAGGTATATATAAACTTAGCAGTCTTCTCTATGAGAATAGACCGACCTAGTTACATGAGCCAGAGATAATAAATTGACAAGAAAATGACAGCCACACTGATTTGGCCTTGTCCACAGAATAATATCAGCAAATGATACCTTGCCAACCCATTCCTTGGTAATCTCAAATTCTTCATATTCATTAGCTTGAAAAACTGATGGTTACAAAACAAAAGCAATACAAGGAGGAAAATCACAGGTTACAAAGAGTCATACAAATGTACTTAATAAGTATATTGGATATATCTTCAGCTGCCCTACTGAAAGAGACAATTTTCCTGCAAAATTACTTCATAAGGATTCACACTGTGACTGGAATAGGAAGGTTATGTTTCTTTCTTAGTGATCTACATCCACTTTGAATGAAGCGTGAATTCCAAAGTGAAGTGGTCTGCTCTGGAGATATTAAGAACTCTGCTAAACTAAGAAAACTTTGGGCCAAAGATAACAAAGAGTCCTGTGGCACCTTAAGCACTAACAAATTTATTATAGCCTAGGCTTTCATAGACTGTAGCCTTTTTCATCAGATATATGAAGTGTTATCCAGAATTTCAGGCATATAAACTATTAACAAGGTTGATGTTGGGACTGTAGACAGTTATGTCTGAGGCAGATTAAAGGCAATCCAAAACTGAAGAGGACTTTGAGCTCTGGAAAAACCCCAGACCTTCAAAGGTTGATTTTTAAAAAAAACATTTGAAAATACACTGCAGTTTGCCGCATATCTGAACTTCCTGGAAGCTCGCAAGAAAAGGAGAATGGCAGTCAACAGGGAAGGGAGAGGGAAAGGAGTAGGTAGATGACCAAAAACTCTAGTTTCCAGTGAAGAAATGTCTTTATCAGTGCTATTCAACAACACTGATTCCGAAATAGGATTTGAAAACATCTCACTTCTGATTTTGTGGCATTTCTTCACATTCCACCTGCATTTTCTTCCCATCCTGGTTTTGTATCAGTTGCAGGACTGCAATTATTTTCTTCCGACATTGGATTTCATATGCATTTAAAATTCAGTTTTTCTGATGTGTCCTTTTCTTTACCTATTTTACATAAAGTATACATCCCCCTCACATATATTATCAACTGTAGGCATTCAGACTTTAGCCATTCAGATGGTAAAATATGCATTGTTTTAGGAGCATTTCATTTTTCCAGAATGCCCCATAAGCCTTGAAGATGTAAGATTTCTGGAGGCAAAGTGGTTATCTTCTCACAACTTGTCTTGGGAGGTGTAAAAAAATGATATGTTTGCTGAGATTGTTGAATCTAACAAAATCTTTTTCCATCCCTGTTTTGGAATGAATGAGGGAACACATCAGAAACTCTTCTCATATCAGATACTATCTCTGGCAGAAGCAGCTGTATTCATGGCTTCTGAAGCTCACAGTCATGTATGGCACTGGGAATACCATTTGTAGACTTTTGTCCTGTATTAGTATTTTTTAGGTACTGCCACATGGGAATGTTCGGATGCACAAGATCTTCAGTCAAACAGATCAATCAGACTGTTTAGGCTCTACGGATGGAGTGGATAGCTTTGATGGATCTGGAAAGAACTTCTTCTCCCTTGGACCTTCAAGGGGGCACACAGATTATGAGAGGTGTGGAGAGACTGAACTAACCAGAAATCTATTCTATGTTTTGAAAAACTGGAATTTATAAAAAATGTTAAACACAGGAGAAAGGGCTGTGATTTATTTGAATTGATATCTTAGAGGTTTCCAGAAGAGGGAATTAACTCCTTTTTGCTAGTGGGGGGGGCAGCCTCAAGGAGCCAGGACTACAAAGCAATTTTTGGGGCCACATGAACCCTCTATGCTTTGGTCATCCCTGCTCTATGGCCTCCTGGAAGAACTTCATTTGGAAGCACATTCTAGGTCTCTTTTGGAAGCCACCCCCAGCAGGACTTTTTGTGCAGGTGGCTCTTGGATGTTTCATAAACTTTTATAAGTTTACAACTTCTACTGCAATATGTCTTTGGTAGCCAGGGTGATGTAGTGGTTTGAGGATTGTATTATGACCCTGGATACCAGGGTGGGATTACTGCTCAACCATGGAAACCCACCGGGTGACCTTAGGAATGTCACACACTCTTAGCCTCAGAAAACCCAGTAATAGGTTCACCTTAGGGTCTCCATAAGTTGGAAATGACTTGAAGACACACAATAACAAGCCAAAGTAAAATATTTTAGTCCTTCCAGAGACTAAAGACCTGCACTATCATAGCCCTCAAAATGACAGAAAGTATGAGACTCAATCAGCAGTGATTGCTAAGGAATGGAAGAACACAAGTACAGAGGTTATGCTCACAGATGCCATTTCCACATGAAGCCATCCATATATATGGAGAGAGTGTCCAAAATATGCACAGTTGTTTCATTTCAATAGATATTTGGGCATCTATAAATAATTTGGAGTGTCTTATTTATGTTGCACTCAGTGCTTCAAATGTGGACATTGTTGAGAATGAGTTAAGAAACTTTATGCTTCTGTTAAATGTCTGAAAATATGGAGTACTAAATATTCAACAAAGAGGCTTTTGAAACCCTTGAGATTAACCAATTTCTTTTAGTATGAGCTTTTATGGATTGCAGCCCACTTCTCAGATGCACAGAGGATATAGAGATGTACTTATACACCATACATTTGAGGCAGAGGACTGTGATGGATGAAAGCTTGTGACAAGAGAAATATGTTGGTTTAAAGATACCTCAGCAGCATTTTCTGATATATTCATTTGAAAAATGAATAAAGATAATAAGTCAATGGCCACTGTAAATGTACACCAGTGTAACATAATATGTAAATTGCTGTATCTAAATAAATAAATAGATAGACAAACATGACTTTATAGTTTCTGCACATTAACTAGGTGGGCAAGGGGCCAATAACATTCCATTATGACTGTCAACAATCTTTACAGTTTATGGCACTTGTTGTAATAATGCTTTTTGCAGGGGACCTTTAAAGCTTTCTTAGTCCCCACACAAATAACTGGTAAAATGACTCCTGAACTTAGCAGTGCAAGTTGGAGGAAGCTTTCCTCCTCTTTGTAAAGACAAAATCATCATCATCATCATCATCATCATCATCATCATCATCATCATCATCGAGGTAGATCTTTGTAACTCAATATGTGGCTGTGCTTTTAACATAGCCATTATTTTTACTGACTTGAACTAATAGTTTATACTCTCCACACGAAAAATAAAGGTGCTTTAAATTACAGCACAATACAACATCTCACTCTTTGGGATAAGGTCATCAATAGTGTAATTTTGTAGCTGCTGATGTTGTACTACAATTAAGGAGGGAAGAACAAAATGTTCCTGTTGAATTCTGTGTTTAGGTGAGTTCAGTCTGGGCAAAATGTTCATACATGATGGCTCACCTAGGGCCCTTTAACGCTACACAGTTATAGCACTGTAATTTCATTTTAACTACCACATCTGCTTCCTATGGAATCCTGGGGTTTGTACTCTGCTGAAGCAGTAATGTTCCTTGGCTGAGAATTTTTAATACTCCTCTCCAAACTCCAAATCCCAGGATTCCTTAGGCTGGAACCATAGCAGTTAAAGTGGAACCATAGCACTATATCTGTGCAATGTGAACTGCCGACTTTTCAATACAGTCCCTACAATTTACCTTTGGCAGTGTTACAGAGTTAGTCTCTTCACAGTCATGATTGGCTGCCCTACTAACTGAAAGAAGCATAGATCTCTTGATAGTGAACAGTTAAGAAGGTAGTCTTATAAAAATAAAATTAGAAGAATGTAGGAACTAGAATGGTACTCATGCCTTTTATAGACTGTAGGCTGTCATAAAAAAGTATCTGAAAACATTCTTCAAGGAGTTTCTAGTTCAAACTGGGTAAAGACATAATACAGAAACATCTAGCTACTTTAATTAAGGGTCTTTGAGACCAGATGAAACGTCTCTGATGATATGAAACAATCTTCCAAAGGTTCACATCTCAAAAGAGATGCAACTGCTCTCTATATTCTTTCATAATTCTTGGAAGATAGATGAGATTCCAGGAGACTGAGCATAACCAAATGCTGCCCTCATTTTCAAAAAGGTGTAAACATAATCTTAGCATCTACTGACTGGGCATTTTAATATAAGGCATACTGATCTTACTTCATCTCATTCTTACATAAAATCAAGACATTTTGTATTTTTTTCCTATAATCTTTTGTATTTAAAGACTTTTTATGAAGAAATACTTGTACAAAAATCCATTGTTTGTACAAAAAAGAAGTTATTTTTGTGCAAATGTCCCAAACTACTAAAAAGTCACAATTTTTCCCATGGATTGTCTCAATGTGTGAAGACACTCTTTCTTGTTGAGGTTGAGAAGAAGTATGAGTACTGTTGACTTCTCTGCTTAATACCTGATATCAATAAAGTTAACTGTTCGTCTGTTAGCATGTATGAAAGAATACTATGAATATGAAGAACTGCAAGGACTTTCAAAAAGCATATGATGCCAGACTACTCTTTCTCTCTCTCTTTCTTAATAGAGTTACAGTCTTCAGCAAAATGCTATGGATATAGTCTATCTTCATTTCAGCAAGTATTTTGACAAGGTTTTTCTTGGAAAAACTCAGAACATGTGAACAAGACAATGCAACAAGACATTAGGTGAATTTGTAGCTACTTGATAAAGTATACCCAAAAAGTTCAATTCCATGACTCATTGTCATCCTTAATAGTGGTGTTCAGCATTTTGTATCAATGGCTTGGATGAAGCATTAGATCATTCATTTTGCAGATGATAACAAATGTCCTTATGGAAATAGCCATTCATCCACATTGACTGCCATGTGGTGTTGGAAATGCATCGCTACTCAACACTTAAAAAGTTAAAAATGTCTTAGACAGAGCAGCAGTAATAGAGTTAAGTAGTGTCCAGTGAACCAAAGTCTTCTAATCTCTTATCAACTTATCCTAACTTCTTTAACATATGAACTGATACTCTTATAGATCTTTTCTTTTCCTATCTCCTTATTCTTTCACTTATGCCAAAAGTAAAAACTAGCACCTTTAGATAGCTTTCCTATCATTAATGGAGTTCTTACAATAAAGCTTTAGTTTGTGTCTTTTGTGATTGACATCTTTACACCTTAATCAATTGCTAGCTCTTGCAGACACACATTCTCCTTCTGGTGATAAGTTTTTCTCTTCAGAGATGTTTAAACAGAGGTTGGATGGTCATTTGTCAGGGATACGTTAGCTGTGGATTTCTTGTTTCAACAAAGGATGGACAAAATTACTCTTGGAATCCTTTCAGCTCTATAGTTATATGATTCTAAGTTTGATTTAATGATAAAGAACCACATGAAAGTAAGAAAATGACCATATTTGGACAGCAGGCTGAGGGGTACACACAAATGAACTGCCACAGTCTACCCCACTATGGTGAGATGTACTGTATTTCTATTTATGCCAATTATTTTTAAATCAACTTACATCCGTAAACATTAGCATATCCAAATATTATGCCAACGTGTTCTTTTTGTCTTCTTTCAAAATGGTATATAAATGGTAGGGTAGAAAAAATACTCAACAATATTTGAAAAAAGGTGAAAAACATGTATTTTGAGTGTTGAGAAACTTGGATGAGAAGACTCCTGGACTGATAAGAATTTTCACACATTGGGACTTATTCTGTGCAAAATTCACATGCAGTTGTTTTGTGCAGAATGCAACATTTTCTGCATGGAAAATTATGTTTCAATACACAAATATTAATTTCTACACAGAAAATGCTGTAGTATGGGATTACAGTGGATTTGCATAGGAAACATCATTTTCTCTGCAGAAAACAGCATTTTCTGCACAGGAATTAATATTTCTATGTTGAGATATAATTTTTCATGCAGAAATGCTGCTTTCTGTGTAAAATAATAAAACAATCATGTTTTCTGTGTGAATTTTAATAATAATAAATTCAGTCCTGAATTGCAAATAGCCTTTGAAAACTGTATGGCTTACAAAGACTTTCTTGCAGTGGGAAGAACGTTGCCAAAATTACTTGTTGCCATCTTTAAAAAGAAATTTAGTGAAGAATTGAATCCATAATAAGTGTATATCTTGAAGTTGATAACTGAACATTTATGGTCCTGGATGTTTTCCTGAAAGTATTTGCTTGTAGAGGGATATTCTCAGAACATGTTACCAGTCCTATTAGCTATTTTTTATTGACTATGCAATTCCTGAAATAGTTGGCCAGAAGGGGAGTTGGACAGTTGCTTTTCACTTTGATAGGGGTTATATAAACATTAGGGATGGGCCACCCGAATCCTTGAACTCTTGAATTGTTGGCAAGGATTTGAGATTCGCAAATCTAAATCCCTGTGCCAAAATAAGCAAACCGAATATTTTGAATCCACCAAACAAAGAGTTTGTTGGAGACTGGGACACCTGAAAACCCAGAAGACCAGACACACAAGGGGAGATGACAGGTAGGTGAGTGTTTGTCTTGGAGTAATAATGGCCTTTGCTAACAATTTCATTACATCTAGGGTTGTATTCTAATATATTTAAATTGAACATTTAATATTTAGGTTCAGCACTATTTTGTGCTCTGAAAATCAATGGCATGTATAAATGCTGGGGTCAGTGGGTCTGAAGCCTATCAGAAGTAGTGGGGCAGAGGCCAAGGTCACACAATCTCTTCCAGTGATTGCCACATGTAGGCTAGTGTACTTCCTTCCACAAGACCAGTGCCTGGTTGTAAACCTATAGCTAGAATAGGATGAGAAGTGAAATGTCTGTCATAGTTTCTCCTGAGCCGCATGACAAACCACATGTAGCAGAAAGGAAAACTTGTTTTTAAAAATTGGCACCTCCAGGACCCGCCAAAGGTCTGTTTGGCTGGAAGATACAGTCTTCTTGGGATTTTTGCATAGCTCCCTTGCAAAATCCTTTCATACATAATTCTGGGGTTTGTAGTTTTACAAGGTGTCATAGCCTTCTCTGCCAAAGTGTTCTGGTGCATCATCAAACTTCAAAGCCTAGCATGCCAGAAGGAGCTATGCAAAGAAAAGCCAGTTTTGACCTGGATTATCTCTGTACTGTAGTATGTGGCCCTGTTTACACAGGCAGGAAAATGTGGGATTAATCCACATTTTCCTGCCTGTGTAGAAAGGGCCTTCATGTCATTTTCAATCTGAGGCAAAACTATGACAATTGTTCTGGCCAGATTTCTCCAGAGGGAGGTTTGCCTTTGCCTAGACTTTAGCTAAGACCGAGGTCATTTCCACACAGGCTTAAAAAACCAGTGCAGAGCGTCCTCCAGAGAGGACGTCTGCACCTGGGAGCGAAGTGGGTCAGACTACTTTATGTAGTTCCGCACCTCAGTCCACTCCGAAACAACCTGAAGTGGTCGTGCAGCGTGCTTTTTAAAAACCTGTTTCTTCAGGTTTTTAAAAAGCATGGAGTGTACCACTCTGTGCCACTCCTTTCTTGTGCTCTGGTGCAGATTTGCAGGCTCGCACCAGTGCAAGCCTGTAGATCTGCCAGGGGTGGGCTTTAGGCTGGCGAGCTTCGGCAGTTGGTGGAGAGCCTCCACCAACTGGAAGCTGCCATTTTCTTCCCCGGAGCAGTGTGGAGCAGTGGCCACGCACTGCTCCAAAGCAGCCTGGACCTAAGCGTTGAGCCAAGAAGTCCGGTAAGTACCGGACCAGGGCGATTCCATCGCCACATGTGGAAATGACTTGAGAGAGTGTGTCCTGCCCAAGATTATCCTTCTTTCCCTCACTTTTTAAACCCTTTTTAAAAAGAAGATTCGAAAGAGTCAAGGTTCATGAGATTTGTGGATCACCAGAACCTTCCAGGGATTCAGATCCAGATTCAGATCAGGAAAATTCTTGATTCGTTCCCATGCCTAATAAAAATGCATCTTATATTTCTGAGATATTCTTCTTTCTTTCAGGCTCTTAAATCTTTGTGGCCTTCCTTAAGAGCTCCTCAGGAGTTTTGCCAATGCATGGACCCGAAAATTTGCTTCACCTGCTGACTGTAAAGCCTAACACAGATAAACATTATGTGACAACATTTAAGATTGATTGACTTAATAAGAGAGATATTGGCAACATGATCCTGCTGCTTCCATCTGCAACCACAGCATTTCAAGAGGTATTACATCAGTACGATATCTGCAGTAATTATAAGAAGTGGGATATTTTCCTGTAAACGATTCTCAAAACTTAGTTCAAGTCAAAATATAACTTGAAAAATGTACTTTTTAAAAGCCTATGTCAAGCAAGATGGCTTAAACCTATCTATTTTATTTAGAGGCAAAGTGCCTTCTGTCTTGTCCAATGAGAAAGAAATGGGAAAAAATTGCAAACAGACTGTCACTTCCCACAAATTATTACTGTCATTTCCTCTTAATGTGCCAGAGGGGTTTGTTTGCACTTTTCAGAGCAGCTAATTTATGTTTAGTGCCAACTCATCAGGTTTCAAATCAAAATAGACTTAAGCTGTGCTACTGTGATTCCAAAAACAGCAAAGAAACAACTAGTTCTGTACAATCACTCTTTTTTGTCCACTAGTTCCCAAGTCAATAAGAACAACAATAAACTCCAAAAAATCTGCATTTGCTTAAGGATTAACTCCACATGCCTCACTCCTTCAGCTATGGTTCCTGTGTGATAATCAGTAACATGAACACTTTCCACCTACTATCATGTTTATTGTACATTTAAATGGTCCACCATGCAATTATATCATTTGGTGAAATACATACAAACTTTGTAGAATTCAAGGAGAGAATAGAGGAAATATTTAACAAAGTCCAAAGTTTATCTGTCATTGTTGTTGCTGTTGTTTTTATTTGCCACCAAGTCAGCTTCCACTTATGGAAACCTTATGAATGAAATAACTCCATGAGCCCAAATCATCAGCAGCCCTGCTCAGATCTTGCAAGCTCAGGAAAACTGTGGCTTCTTTTATTGAATCAATTCATGTAATCTGGCTTTCCTATCTTCCTATTGCTTTCCCTTTTACCCAGCACTATCATCTTGGCCGATGGGTCGTGTCATGATGTGTCCAGAGTATGACAGTCTCAGTTTAATCATTTTGGCTTTAAGTGAAAACTCATGCTTGATTTGCTCTAGGACCCATTTATTTGCCTTTTTGGTGATCCATGCTTTCCACAGCACTTACCTCCAGCATCACATTTCAAATGAGTTGATCTTCTTTCTGACAGCTTTGTTCACAGCTTTTAAAACCATACAGAGAAACTGGAAATATTATGGCATGGATGATCCTGACTTTAGTATTTGATAATATTTTTACAAGTTTATCTACTTGCTTTATAGCAGCCTTTCCAAGTCATAGCTTTCTTCTGGTTTCTTACCCACACTCCCCATTTTGATTGATTACTGAGCAGTGGTATAGAAAATCTTTAACTATTGGGTTCAAAAACAAACTATGAAAAGGTTTTATGCATTTTAAGAGCATGTGTTTTGATCTCTGTCTCTTCCACCTATTTATCTATCATCCCTCTCCCTGTAACAGTATGTGTAGTAACAGTATCAAAATAGGATAAACCATAGCTTATACAAATTAATTCAATTAATATTTAGACTCAGCAAACTGGGCAGGTGCCAAGGAATAATTGCATATAATCTGAAATGCAGAGGCCTCTTTTCTTTGGAGGAAAAAAAGTAAAAAAAAACAAACTATTGTATTTTTGTTTGTGAGAATACCTATCAGTTTATCATTTGATCAAGAGCTGCGGTAATGTTTTTGCTATTTCTATGTCATTAAAATGTTATTGAAGGCTCGTATATTGTTTTCAGAGAACTCTAAAATGGATTTAAACCATCATGTAAGGAGGGACAGCAAGAATGAATATACCAAATGTTTTCCCCTTTGTCCCCCTTCTTGTCATTCTCCTTGTCTTCAGGTTGAATGCCTGAAATGGGGAGCCTCTGCTGTCTATGGGGGCTCTCTTTCTGTGACAGAACTCTGGAAAATCATGAACAGAACCTGACTGAAAAGGGCTACTGTAATTATTGAAATGTGACATTATTTGGATCCTGAATCCTGCTGTAGCTTTTCTTCTCATTCCAAGTGAACCCATTCAAATCCACAACTCCAAAATTCATTTCCAGTGGTGGCTGCTTTTAGCTAGACCATGTTAATTTTTTATTTAAAAAGATTTCTAAACTTTGGTTTGTGTGTGTACACACACACACACAAGAATACACACATGCATGCGTGCGCACGCACACACACACACACAAAAGTGCCTTCAAGTTGCCTTACATGGTTTTAAATTAGATTCCAGAGACTTGGAACTTGTCTGATGGTCAAAGTGGTTGGACTGTAGCAAAAAGAGTTATACTTCAAATCTGAAAAGACCAACTCTAAACAATCTTCTTTAGAGGCTAGAGAATCTTCTGCTATATCTGCCCATAGATGGGTGTCTTACAGACAACAACTTCAATTAGATTAATTGCAAACATACTGGTTTAAATCCACTTGGTTGTTCCAATCAGAGTAGACCAGCTGAATGAATTGGATTTACTTCCATGTTGATTCATCGTGCAATAATTGATTCAATGGACCCAATTTACTTTTAACCATTTTCTCATTGGGGTGTCAGGGGTTTCAGAACAAATAAAACATAACCTCATTTGTCCCCTATTCCCTGTATTTTTGCAATGGTTGGGGTGACTTGGAGGCAATTTCTTATCTGAAAAAAAAATGGGGGGGGAGTTTCCAGGGGCTTTGGGTGGTGTCTAGATTAATGCAAAAAGGTACTGGTTTGTGACATGCTCCCCCCACTACTGCTCCTATGTAATTCTCCCATTTCTCCTGTTTTGTTTGTTCTCCATCTCTTTTTGATTTGCACTTAAAAGCTGCATATAATGTCCCCCTTAAAAAATAAAGAAAGAAAAAAGGCCCTCAAACTGAGAGATTAAGTCCCCTTTTCTGTGTCTGTTCTTGTTGACTTGGATTCTTAATTTTCTTGACATATTGCTTTTTAATCCAGTAGAAGTAGAGGCATGCCATGAGAGGCCAGATAGGTCCAGAGAAGTAAATAAGTGAGGAGCTTCAGACATACAACCAGTAAGTTTTAAGTTGTGGTCAGTACACTGGACCATTTAAAGTATTTGAGCTATAAGAAAAATTTCCAAGTACCAGATTCCCTCCAAGCAACTTACTTTTTGCCAATTAAATGCTGACTCTGTGATCTAAGCCAGAAGACTGGACCCTGGACTTACAAATGAAATTAGCAAGTAGATAGGGTCCTGGACTTATAAATGAACTTTAGAGAGCAATCTTGCACTGTCAAGTTGATGATAGACTACCTTATACCATATGTCTCTTCCATCTTGAATTCCTAATTTCTCCATGCCTGATTCATTTCTAGTGACTCCCAGAATGGTTATCTCTGACAAAACTCTTGTCTGCTCAGCAGCTGGACAGACCTGAAAGGTGAAACAGGAAACGAAGCACAATCTAAGCAAGAATTATCTGGAAAGGCCTGAATGAGCAAAGTACACCGTGTCAGTGAGTAAATGCCATACCCTTCATTCTTCTGCAACTACAGGGTCTCTGTTTGATTAACCTTTCTGCCTTCCAACAAGTAGAATTTATCACTGAAATTTTTTTTAGGGAATGACAGCAATGAGTAAAATGACAAATTAAAATTTTTTTAGAAAGTATTTGTATGAAATGACAAGAGGCATTCAGTTATGTGCCTTCATTCTAGCTGCTAAATCATTGCTGATACACACAATGCTATGAACAACTGGACTGGACCCATACCACTGGTGCTATCAGATCCTCTGGCTGATTAATGCAAGACACCTATGAAATAATATAATTCCAGTAGAAATAGTAATTTTGTAGTTGCATCATCACTGGGGAAAAAAGCAGTTCTGTGACCCGATTTCTTGATCATGATGTGATGTGGCCAAGAAACTGAAGCAATAGTGCAGCTGCATATATGTTGAGTTAGTGAGGGGTAAAAAACAAGTGAATCTAATGGCTACCCACTAACTGTAAGGCCATTTCCACCCTACACTGTTATCATGCTATTATTCCACTTTCAACATCCTGTGGATTTCTGGAGTCTGCAGTTTCCTGAGGCCCAAGAGCTCTCTGGCTGAGAATTCTAAATGCCCCTCCCTAAACTACAAACCCCAGGATTCCACAGGATGTTGAAAATGGAATAACAACACTATAACAGTGTAGTGTGGAAATGCCTAAGTCTGCCTGAGGCAGACCAGCAAATTACAGTCTACACATCAATTCCAGGTGCTCAGTACCTGAAGCTGCCCAAGATATTTTGGCCCATGAGGCAGGAAATCTTACAAGCACCACTCCTTCTCCCTGGCAGTAAAAATGCGAAAATAATATACTACAAATAAAATATACTATTTCTCTCTGCTCACCCCCCACCAACATAAATCAGGACCAGCAGACTTATGGTACTAATTAATCCTACCATCCCCAAGTAGGAGCTCAGGTCCTTCCCTCTGAGAGAAAAACTCCCCTGACATTAACCATAGTGGTCAGGAAGTTTCTAAGTTGATCTGGAATGACTGGAAAAGTCTTAAAACCATTGGCCTTTTTGTTTAATTTCTATTCTGTGATACACATATTGAATAATTTCATTCCAATCATTTATCACAGGCACCCAAACAACAGAACTGTGATGGAGATCTCCAAGAAGAACAGACATGGATTTCCAGCTTGGAATTATAGTGATAATTTTATCTCAGCCAATTATCCTTATGCTCTAGAGGTCCCTAAACACTGCATAGACTTCACTTTCACTTGTTTCATTAACCCTCTTAGAGGGGATGTATACTTGTATCCCTTATTCCTAACATGTCTGTCCAGATCAATAAGGCACGGTTGAAACAGGTAAAAAGGTGTTGTTGTTTTTTTACTATCTATACTACAAGAAAACCAGCTTCTTATATTTTACCCCAAATTTAGAACATTTTCCTGGCACATCCAATAGTTTTCATTTTACTTTTCTTCTTTCAGGCTCCATCAATAAATTATTTTGAAGTATCAACATTTTGTGTTTTGGCATTTTCTGTTAGAAAGACACCAGATCCTGTTTCATCTTGGAATCTATGCAGGGTCAGGCCTGGCTAGTACTTGGATAGGAGATGACCAGTGAATACCAGATACTGTAGACTACATTTAGGCAAAACCACTTCTGAGTACTTTTTGTCTAAGTACCACCTATTATTGTTCAATGTGGTGAACCATCAGAATTCCTGTTTAAAGCATCACTGTTGGCAGTAAAGTGCTTTCAGGTTTTGATGTAGCCCTATTCACCTAGTTGTTAAGTAGTCCTTCCTAAGCAAGAAGAACTAAAACAAGTTTCTTGTTTTCACTTGAACTTAGTCCAGGAAACAATGGTTTTCCTGGATGTGATACAGCATAGCACTATAGGGAAACAGTTTCTGTGCTGTTATGTTGTCCTGATTTTATAGGGACAGCACTAATTAGTCATCTGCTATCTCATTTTTTCAAATGTCCCAGTTTTTCTCTCTTGCTCTCACTTTCCTCCTTTGTTCTTAGTTTACTTCAATTGCTCCAAAGTGAGTTCAAAATACAAAAGTAATTTGCACTTAATTAGCTCAGCAGGTGAGAGAGAAGAAAAGAGGGCAAAATCTTGTCCCTCAGAGTAGGTTGAGGCAACAACAAACTGCTGCAGTTCTCCAACTTGTCTCTTCTTTCTCATTAACAACTTTTGCCATCTTGACCACATTTTGTTGTTGGTTTGCACATGTGTCCTGGTTTTCACGTGTGAAATGTTGGAAAGCAGGTGTTATGCAAGCTGGCAGTTAATTAATTATGCTGGTATCAATGAATGTATATGAAAGAGAATTTAGAAAATGAGTTCCTGCTGATCAGTTTGAGATGGTAAGTCAAGCATTGTTACTAGTGACCACTGCTGGTGGCAGATTCAGTATATATGGGGGAAAGGGAAACCCTATCTGCCTTACCAGATACCAAGATTCCTAGCAGGGTTAGAAGTATGTTATGTCCTGACTGCTTTACGACATCCTCAACAGGTTCAGCATCTTTCTGCAGCTGTGATACCTCATCTACAGGTAAGGAGGGAGTGGAGTCTATGTTCCAATTTCAGGTTATTTTGGTATCAGGAAAAAGCAATTTTTCATGATGATGACTTTGTTCAATCTTGAACAGCTGGCAAATTGAAGTCCTGGGCACAACTGTGTTTAAATCACAAGAGGGAGAAGGCCAGGTTTGCTGACTACAGAGAACTCTGCCTCCTTAATTGGCTCCAGATGGAAATGTATATTGCCATGTTCATGGATCTTGGAAAGACCCAGGATAATGGAGAAAAGAATAACAGGGCAAAAATAAACTTGTAAATATTCTCTTAGTTTCTTACAATCTAAGCAGAAGAAACAAATACTCAAGAGATTTTTTTCTTCTTTATTGGATAGATTCACATCAAAACCCAGTATTGATTACACCTCACCAGTCTCTGAACCGATGAAATTTATTGACTTGATGCCATACTATGCAGTTACTGGGTTTTCCATCTGGGTTTACACTAGAATCTTAGAAAACTTATATATGTCTGTCTGAAATTTTGAAAGCTATAATCCTACATCCATTTATCTGAATTGAACTCAGTGAAACTTGCTTTTGAGTAGATTTAAGTAGCAAATCTCATTTACACGAAATGTACAAGAAATGCATACTCTAAAAAGGGAGTGGGAGGAAATTCTCCGGTGAAAGCACTCTGTGGTTGTTGAAATATCAAAATCAACTAAGCTAAGAAATTCGTGTCTGTACAGCTACATATCAATCACCCTACAGAAGAGAATGTTTAATAAATAAGATTATTTGGTAGGTAGATCTGTGGTTGAGTGATTTTGTTCAGTTTATATTACATGATGCACATGCATCACTTGTTACATCTCTCAGTTGTAGAAGCTGACCAAGACTTGGACCAAATCACCTGTCAAAGCAACAGAAATCTCCCCAAGAGCCATCAGGAATCCATCATGATCCATAAGCCTCCTAAGATGGACCATCTTAATGGATCCACCACTTGTGCAAAGGTTCTGAGTCCCAACAAGTCCAAACTCCATCAGGTAGTGATCTTTCATAATCCTGGAACTATAGACAGTTCTTCGACCCTCAGACCACCATCACTGCATCTAGCACAAAAAACAACATTTAGGCCCACTCATACAGGGCAGTCTCACCACTGATGTTGAAATCTCCTATGACTACAAACTGAAGAGACTCCAGCACTAACCCAGAGAGCACCACAACTAGCTCAAGAGAGGAGACTATAGAGAAGGTGGGTGAGACAGTGGTGCACCAGCAGATTCCCGAATCTGTCATGCCTTCAGATACACACACATCAATTCAGCAAACTGGAATAGAGCACCTGGTCAGGGGTTGGAATCCTAGTAGACCACTGCAACTCCCATCTCACTACCCCCCCTAGGTCTTGTTTGATGCTTTTGCACACAAAGAACTCTGGTGGAAAGGCTGAGAAAGATTAACTACCTCCTTTCAGTGGCCTAGCATTCACAAGGAGCATCTTCAACCTGGGGTGGGGGACGGTTGCCAAGGCTATCTAGGTTGTTTTGAAAAGAGGACAGTTTAGAGGTAGGTAGCACTCTATTACCATCTCTTATCCTATTGAAACCTAACTGCATCTTCTTTCTGTATCTCCCTCTGACCTGTACAACTGGAATGGCTTCCCCTTGAGATCCAGTATCCCCTTCCCCTTTTAAAGACACAGCCTTCAAAAGACTGGTTATAGATTGGTTGTGCACTTAAACATGATAAAATGTTGTCATCCTGTAGTACAAAGTAACAGAAACAGCCCTCCCTCTTATTTCAAGTAGGAAAAAATAGTCTCTTGCCCTTGTACTCCCTGCAGGAGTGATGCCCCTTTGATATTGCCTCCTTCAGTTGTGACCCCACTGGACTCCTGCTTTTATTTGCCAGCTCCTCTGCTCTATAGCTGGGTTCAGTTGCATCTGCTGACAGAAAGTGTTGAGTCACAGCTGTTGGGCCTGAATCAGTAAAGAACTGGATCTTCCTTTCCCACAGGTAGAGACAACCTGGCAATAGCAGCAGCACCAATAGCTAAATGGAATGGTGTTTGCCTTCTGCTGGCTGTTCTGGTCAGGTGTTCCTAGGCCTTCTTTTCCTTGCAGAAAGTGCTGTAATGTAAAGTAGTTATAAAAATGGGACAACAGAGGATTAATCAGGACTGTCCCTGCCAAATCAGGACTGCTGGAGGGCATGGGAGTATTTCTTTTACTGGCATTGTCAATGGGGGGCACCTGCCTGGCCATTGATTGAAGGCAGATTGTAGGTTGCTTGGTATGATTGAATGGATGCTACTTAGAGTACTAGGCTAAATTTAGGGTTGCTTTTGGCGTTTTAGACCATCTGGTCTTATATGGCTTCAGAATTTTATCTTTAGGGGAATGGGTTTTATCTGGATTTTATTTCGCTTAGCTACATTTCCTCTCTGAAGAAGGAGAGAGCAAGCGAGTTTGATTTATACAGCCATATTATGGTTGACAATTTTCAATTATCCAGACTTCATTTGGAATACTGTCCCCAGTTCTGGGCACCTTATTTCAAGAAGGATATTGACAAGCTAGAAAGTGTTCAGAGGAGGTTGACCAAGATGGTGAGGGGTATTGAAGCCATGTCCTATAAGGAGCATCTTAGGGAGCTGGGTATGTGTAGTCTTCTGAAGAGAAGGTTAAGAGGGAACATGATTGTCATGTTTAAATATTTGAAAAGATGTCATATCAAAGAGAGAAGGGGCTTGTTTTTCACTGCTCTAGAAACTAGGACAAGGAGCAATGGATTCAAACTACAGGAAAAGAGATTCCACCTGAAGCTCAGGAACAACTTCCTGATGGTCAGAGCTGTCTGGCAGTGGAATATCCTGTCTTGGAGTGTGGTGGAGTCTCCTTCTTTGGAGGTTTTTAAGCAGAGGATGGGTGACCATCTGTCAGGAGTGCTTTGATGTGTGTTCCTGCATAGCAGGGGGTTAGACTGGATGGTCCCTGTGGTCTCTTCCAACCCTATGATTCCTTGATTCAAAGCTTGCTCCAAATGCATGCTGTCTTTCCTGGGAATATGTGTATGTGTGGACAATGAGTGATGATGAATGGACAACTTGTCACAGATATGTTGTCACTATATGAATTAATAAGTGATGGTGTTTTTCTCCCCCTGAGGCAGAGATCATAGTTATATCCATACATCTTAGTGGAAGTGTGATGAGATGTGCTTTCTCTTTTAGAAAGCTAGCAACTGTGGAAGACAATTGGACTGTCTTGTGCAATGTGAAACCCCTCTGCGACCTATCACTTATATGGCTTTAAGGGATCAGAAATACTTTGTAATTTCAAAAGAGTCTGATTTGAATAAGGCTAGAGGTTGGATGCATGTGCTAGATTATAGGAGGTTCATCATTTGCCAAGAACCAGCCCTGATTACAGATTATGGGTGGGAGACAACGACATGAGTTAGTAGAAACCTCTCTTGACAGTAGAGACTCTTGATGTACAAAGCTTCAGGACAGTAAACCTGCTCATAGTGCATGTACTGATTAAAAAAAAGACACTCCTGCCTGTACAAGGCTGTACTTTTGTAAAGGCAAAGCTAGATGACATGGCACTCAACTGCTTTATTTCTTTAAGAAATTTCAGGTTACTAAATGAAACAAGATAATTATTTATATGCTAAATTGCTCTTGCCACTTGGCTAATGTGAGTGCATCATCAGGAAAATGATGCAAGTATGGTTGAGAGGATTATACTGCTTTACTGAGTAGACTGGAATGCACAGAATCTGAAGAACCAGTGTGGTTATATTACATTTTTATGAGGTCTGATTCTTCTTCAGAAGGATGTAGCCTACAGCCTTCTTTAAGGAAAGACTTCCAAAAAGTTCATAAAAAGTGTGTGAAAAGACTTCCAAAGTAAGGCCTTTTTCGCACTTTACATTGTTCATGGTGCCATCGCATGGGGATCATGTGAAAAGCCTCTTGTGAGAGAGAATCACACCCCCTGTGCTTCTCTCCACACCAGCTCCATGCTGGATGGAAGGAAACGCAATAGCTTTGCCCCTTCCTTCCGCAGTGCAGCTGGGTACTTTCCCAGGCTGCAGTGAGGGAGGAAGCATGGCCATCGCACTTTCTGAGGTTCCACAGGAGACGTGGCGCTTGGTAGGAACCTGCGGAGCTGCGGAGTTCTGAAGTCCTGGGCGAGGTCGGAATCTCTGATTAAAAACTTAATTCGAAGGAGACAAAGATCCCCTGTTAAGGGGATCTCGGAGGCGACTCGAGGGGGACCCGATATCAGTTACAAGTGCGCAGAAGGTGTGAGAGACAGGAGATCTGCTCACAGACAGAGCTAACGGGATCACAGAGCCACCATTACTTCACTGGGCAGCCTTTTACAATATGTGTAGTGTGTCTGGCAAATCATTGTCTCTGTTCAACCCACTGTTGATGGACTGGAGTTTGTGGATGTCTTCCAGGTCTGCTGTTTCTCTTTCCAATCTTGCTTTGTAGTTTTTTGTGGGTTTTTTTGCTCAAAGAGTGCTGTTCTGAGGGCCAAGATGGAATGCCTAGGGAGATTGAAATGTTCAGCAACTGGTTTTAGTGTATATCCATACTTTCAAAAAAAAAAAAAAGTCTTCCTGCAGTGAGGTTGCTAATATTATCTTAGAGAAAAAAGGCTCTATGTACAGTTATACCAGACTCATAGGAGTTCCTTTGTAATACAATGATCTTTAAATTCAGTATGTGCCTTGAATTTATCATACCAAAGATAACCACGCCAACCAAATCTTAAATTATGGCCTTCAAGTTCCAAAAGTCTCACATCTCTAAGTAATATCTGTTCCTTCAACCCTATAAAACAAAGGCCTCATTATAACAATCTGACATTAGTGGCTCCCAAGCCTTCCTTCCCTAAGCAGTACAGTGTTTAGATTTTATTCTGAGTTTGTCTACCAGACAAATCTAGAAGTCTTTTTCTGCCATTGCACAAAAGGTATTCTACTTCTTATAATGGAATCATGCAGTTGGAAGATATCACATGGACCAAACCGTGCAAATCCCTTAACTTTCCCCATTTTCCAAGTCTCTTTTGATTTCTTTCTAGATTGCTTCATACTTGCTTTGAAATAATAAACTATTGTTCTTTGTGATTGTGACTGCCAAATATTTAATCCCCTTTTTTAAACATTTGAAAAAGCAGTTAGTGCATTGTTCTCTACTGAACTCGTATCTTTTGTCAGCAATTTTGTTTTGGCACAGTTCACTTTAAACCTGGAACACTAACCAAATGCCTTATTTTACTTTCCCGCCCCCAGAAGAGCCTTCATTGAGTCCAATGGGTTTTATACCATTGGGTCATTATCACAAGCGCATCTGCATAAGATGTCAGTTTGTACTGTTTATTTTTTACCCTTACCCCATAGATTCTGATATCCTGTCTGATATCTGATATGTCTCAATAGGGACTCCAACACTAAAACAAATAGTAAAGGTAAGAGGAGACAACCTTGTTTGGTCCCTTTTTGTATTTAAATTGTTTTTATTACATTGCCATTTAATAAAATCTGGGCCTTTTAAACTGAGTAGATTTTCTTTATTGTCTGAATAATATTTTCACCAAAGTCCATTCTCTCCAATAGTTGAAATAAATAATTCCAAGAAATATTATTGAATGCTTTCTTTGCATTCCCTTTATAAGCCCAGTAGAACTTTAAGATCATCTGGAGGGGCCCTTTTCTCTGTCCCAGCACTCTCTCAGGTATGCTTGGTGGGAGCAAGAGAGAGGACCCTTCTTGGTGGCTGCTCCCAGACTCTGGAGCTCCTTCCCTAGAAAGCCAGGATGTTCCCATCCCTGATGTACTTTCAAAGGTAGGAGTTGGTAGGCTTTTTAAATTGACTGAATGTGGCTCGTCATGCCGCGCAGCTTCTAAGGTGGTATAGTTTTAATGTATTTCATATATTTCATAGGTGTTTCATATTTTTAATATTTATAAATATTTTAATATTTTTAATATTAATATTAATATTTTTAACCAGTAATTGTTTTAACTTTATAGATGGTTTAATTATTTTTTAAAATTTCATACTTTTGTGGATGTTTTAATTTGTTCTGTTTTGATCTCATTAGCTGCCTTGAGTCCCACTGTTGGGAGAAAGGTGGGGTACAAATAAATAAAATGACAATAACTATAACCTAAAAAAAATATCAGAACAGGTTTTCTGTCATTATGATGTTCCAAAAGCTCAATAATATTAAGGACAGCTCTTATGTTATTCCTTAATTGTCTTTTTGGCAGAAAACCACTCGAATCCCCGTGGATATTCTGAGAAATATATTTTCTCAATCTGCTTGCCAAGATGGTAGTAAATATCCTACAGTCATTATTTAGTAGTGAGATAGGTCTATATTTCTTTGTTAATGTCTCATCTGTATTTTCTTTATGAATCACTGAAATATAGGCGTTTCTTCATGAATCTGGCATCTATCCTTTTCCTAATAACTCAACACATACCATTTTTAATAGCTGAAGTAGTTCAAATTTCTTATAATATATTATAGATAGTCCACCTGGGCATGGTGCTTTTCAAGATTTAATCCTTTTAGTTGCTTCAAAAATTCCATAATTGCGACAAATCCTTTCAAATTTTGCTTTTTTCCCCAAGCATGATTTTGTCCAATTGAAATTTTTCCAGGCAGGCTTTCATATCTAAGATTTTCTCATTGCCCATCACATAAGTCTCTGTAATATTCCTCCAAATCTTTTAATATTTTCAAATTACCCATTACAGACTGATCTCTGGCAATGGTTACCCAGAGGACCTTCTCGTTGGCCACCCCTAGATTGTGGAATGACCTGCTGGAAGAGATCTGACAGGAAAATGTGATGTCTGAATTTGAAAAACAGCTAAAGACTTATCTTTTCCAGCAGTTCTACCCATCTATTTTTATGATGTATTTTTAATTCTGATTTTAATTGTGATGTATTTGAATGGTTTTGTGTTTTTAATGTATTTTAATCATAATGTGTTTTAATTGGTATGCTGGTTTTAATTCTATTTTAATTGTATTTTGACCTCTGTTGTACCCCGCCTTGAGCTCTAAGGAGAGGTGGGTAACAATATCATCATCATCATCATCATCATCATCATCATCATCATCATCATCATCATCATCATCTCCTTCTGTCCTGATCTCTGTCATGTTTTTCTTTATCCTTTCCTATCTCAACTAATAGGAAAACCACTTCCCAAGTTTGTTTGTGAATTCAAAGTTCTTAAGGTATAGTAGTCTGTGATTCATATCTTGGACTGTAAGCAATGATGGTTGGTTTAGTGTTCTTTTTTAGATTTACCCTAATGTTTAATATTAGCAGGTCACGGTCTATGTCATAGTCTGCTCTTGATTTCATTTTTGCAGGTACAATGGAGCTTATCCTTTCTATGCTTCCAATTATATAATCTATTTGATTTCTACATTGGCCATTAGGTGATGTCCATTCATACAGTCACATCTCTGGTCATTCTTCAGAATGTGTTTGCAAAGAACTACTGTCCTTGCAAAATTCAGTCTGTCACTCCTACATAATTTCTTGATCCTAGGTCAACTCTTCTTTGATTCTGCTCTGTTTCCTGCTTTTGCATTCCAATAGCCTAACAAGAGGTCCTGTTTTGGTATGTGATCAATTTCCTCCTGGACTCTTGCACAGAATCTTTCAATTTCTTCTTCTTCTGCCTCCATAGATTGAGCATAAACTTGTATTATGATTATACTGATGGATTTTCCTGAAATCCTCTTTATGATTCAGTCAGACTTTATATTATATCCTTTGACAGCTTTTGTTACATCTCTCCTCACTATTCATACCTCTGCATTTCTTCTTAGATTTTCATTTCCTGAGTAAAACACTGTGCTATCATCTGACTCAGAATGTCCCATTCCTATCCATTTTAGCTTAGTCACTCCAAGTATTGCAATATTTATATATTTATACATTCCATTACTATGTCTAGCTTCCCAAGATTCATGCTTCCCACATTTTACATCTCTACAATATATGTTGTACAGCTTTGGATTTTCCTTTCACCTTTGAGCATATCAACAGCTAAAGTCTTTTTGTTTTAAGTCCAGTTGCATCATTAGCCAGTACACTCTTCTAGTTGTTCTCTGATGTAGCCCAGTATGTTGTTGAATGCCATCTGACCTGGGAGTTTCATCTTCTAGCACTATCTCTTTTTTCATTTAGGATTATCGTAGGGTTTTCATGGTGGAAGACATTCAAAAGGGTTTTTCTATGCCTCCTTCTGCATAGTACTAACAAGTGTTAGGTATGGTGCCATTGCCATTGTTTCTGAGAAATCCTCCAACAGCGTCACCACTTCCTGCTGCTTCTGGCCAATAGTTGTTTGGCACATTTATCCTGCCTCCTCAACAAAAGCCTGTCTGACATGGGAAACCCTACAAGCAGCACTCCTGCTATCAGCCTAGCCTCTTGCCTCACAGAAGCACACAATCTCACCATCATGGAAAGGTAGTACTATTGGTAGTACTATTACATTTTATTAAAAACTTACTGATTATCCCTGAGATACCTGATGCTCTTCTATGCATTACTCGGATGTACCTTGTCTCTCACTGTGAAACCAAACATTTGTGAAGAAAGAAGAAAGGGGTACTGTGACAGAATTAATTGGTTAAAGAAGATAGGTTGGGAGGAAATCAGAGAAACCAAGCAGACAAGAAAGCATGTCTATGTGGACTGCTCTTGTTCACTGTTGCAGTCAATCATTTCTTCATATGAAAGAGTCCACTCTTTTCTCATCTAGATTTTCAGTCTTCAGTTATCTGGCTCTTTCAGTGGTGACCCAGTATCCAGTGGCCACTGAGTAGTGAATGAGATGTCCCACAAAGAGTCATTGAAAGCAATTTTTACCACATCATTCACTGCCACTTAAGGTCACTTCTTAAGACAATCTTCTGCAAAGAGCAAATAGTGCTACATTTTCAATTTGTCTCCCTCACCCCCGCCCCAATGCATGTTCTTAGTGCTACTTAATTGGTGTGGTTCAAAAAGGTGGTTCATTTCTGTACATTTGTAGGTGTCTGTTCCTGGACTGCACTGAGATGTGTCCAATCCTTGCCTTCTTCCTGATAACAGGTTTGTAAACCTTATGTTCTCCTTCTGTTTCTACTCCCTTGACTCCTTTCTGTTCTTATACAACGACAGACCGTCTCTATACTAAGAGTGCTAATATGCTGCATCCTGCAGCAATGGTATCTTCAGTTCTTGTTGTGTTGTTCTTGTGTGCCTACAAGTTGTTTCTGACTTACAGTGACCCTGTCACTGGGCTTTCTAGGTAAGATTTGTTCAGAGGGGTTTTTCCTTTGCCTTCTTCTGACTTCATTTCTTACTGTATGAAAAAAGCTAATAAGAGAGGAGCACTTTCATATCAGGATTTTCTTAGGATGCGTATAGTGATGGTGACCAAGATCAATGAGGTATTTGCTTTTCAAGAAATGTGGGATGCAGTGTGTAATGTTTGTACTGTGAGGGTACTTTCTTCAATTTCTGGTAGACATGAGCTCTGTTTGCTTATTATGTAAGCATATCGAATCAATACATAAGAAGAAGACATTATGCCCAGCTTCTTTCTCCAGTTCCATTGCTGTTCTCAAGTAGGCTATTATGACTCTGAAAAGAACAACAAAAGCAACCAAAAAATAGGGTTCTCAGTCATACAGAGAATGTCCATACATAGAGGAAGCTCTCCTATTCAAACTCCATGCTGTCTATGTGCAGAGAATGATGGAAATAGAGACAGAGGAGAAGTGGCTTATGTTCTGTCCTTTTGTGTGTTAAATTCAACAGGTGTACATAATGAGTGAATAAAGCTAGAGACATCCATGTGGAACCTAGCCATTTAAGCAAATTTGGCTGTCCTACAACCAAGTGAGTATAAAGTATTGAACTTTATTAAGGCCGTGATTGTGGAAAAGCCTAGCTGGCTTGAAGATAAGACTGGCCTACCACACATAAGCTTATATCTACAACCTGCTTCTCACTCAATCTAATTTCTTAGCAAGAGGACATCCTAACAGCTGCAGGTTAATTTTCTTCCTGGGATGAAGAAGTTTCCTCCCCAATCATTGTAGACCATGTTCATCTTATTGCATCTTTACCTCCTCTTGATTAAAAATAGAACTTTCATTCAGGAAAAAGTTAGTTCTGCTGTCAAAAGTTTACAACCCCAGTTGAGAAGCACAGTCAGGATAAGGAATGAGATAAGGAGAGATAAGTGGGGAGTTTGGGTTGGAGCCTAAGCTAGTCTAAGAAACCTTAAAGAGAAATTTTAAACATATTTGTGAAGAGCAGTGATCGTGATGTTTGGGTAGATGACACATGTTCATCAGGAATAATCCCCATTTATGACATGGTAGAATAAAGGGAGTGGGTTGCCCAAGGAGGAACTGGTCTTGATTCAAAAGATACAGAAGGAACCTGATGACACTCACATCTGGCAAGAGGATAATAATGGTTAAGGGTTTATGACCACAGAGTTCTCCTGGACTAAAGGAAAGCTTTATGTTTCCTCTCACTTTGCCTCTTATCATCCAATATTTTGTTTTGGACTTCGTTATTTGTGTTGGGAAGGACATTTACTAAAGCTTCTAAAAAAAAAGTCCCACATGTCTGCCTTGTTCTTAGTAAACTTCCTATCACTTGTCTACAAGTGTTTTATCATCACTCCTTCTCTTCCTGCTCTTCTCTGTGTTGTATTTCATCAACAAAAAATCAGCTCACCACTCCAGGTCTATTGATTTTTGTAACAGTATTCACTATGACCTGCAAAGAGAAGCTACAAAGTGCTACCTTCTTATCCTTTGATTGATGCTTTCTTTTACCATACATGACAAAGTGATAGATGTACTTAGTTAACTTTCTCCAAAACCATTAATGCCACCCTTACCGGCTGGCTACCCAGGTATTGGTTAAATAGCTGTCATGCATTTTGTTACCTGAAACTCTGCAATACTGAATACGCAGCTCATTAATTTTCTTTCAGGAACCATAAAGAAGAACAGGTATGAAACACAACAGTTGAGGGCAGAAGAAAATAAAAAGCAATGACTACTCCTATGGTGTACTATACCGGACACACTATATTGATTTCAGAAGAACAGGTTTAAAAGGAAAGTGCACTTTTCAGGTGTACAAATGTTCATATCTGTCAATTTCCATGCAGTTCAGCTTTCAACTTTTGGCATAGGTCTCCTTGCATTAAAAGAGAACTATATAAGGTTCTTCAGACTTCAGTGTCTTTAGCACCTATGCAGATATAGAAAGATACAAACACAAGGAAAGAGGAGGGAATAGGAAAGCAAGAATTTGAGCATTAGATTCTTCTCTGGCCAATGATGGGACCAGGTTGGTCACAGTTATAATAAGTGATATTTCTGGTAGGAAAAGTGGAAACACTTTCTTGACAGCAGTACTGCCTCAAATTGACATAAAGAGCCAAGTTGACCTCCATCTTGCCATAGTGTTCTTGACAAGAGACAAAGGCACTGTTTTCTAGTTATACTTGGTTTGCTTGCTAGGGATACAATACTTGAAAATATTTGAATAAAAGATGAAAAATCATGAGAAGAATCCTGAACAGATGAGAATTTTCCTACTTTGGAACTTATTCTGCATGAAAAAATATTTCTTGGGATTATTTTTGTGCAGAAAGTGGTATTTTCTGTGCAATAAGAAAGTTTCCAGGGCAAACAATAAGATTTGCTGTGCAGATCATATTTGCTGTACAAAAATCATTTTCTTCACAGAAAATGTTATTTTCTGCACAAAAGATCCATGCATATTTTTCTCCACAATAAATCCCAAACTACTGGTGGTCTTTGAAAACCATGTAGTTTTTGAGGGCTGCTTTGCAGTGGGAGAAAAATTGTAAAATGATTGGCTCTTGTTTACAAAAATGAAATTTACAAAGATTTACATAATATGTTTGACAAAGATTTATATCCCTTTTGCAAATGAAAGAGGACAGAATATGTTTATACTCAGGTCTGCATAACTGCTGAGAAACTATATTGGCCCTTGAACATAACAGTGCCTAATAATTGCAAAGCTTGGGTCAGGCTATGTTTGGGTCAGGCCAGAGATTTCACTTTTTTTTTCAGTTTTAAAGTTAGCTTTTTTAATCAGAATATCTTGATCTGATTTCTTCATATTTTTGTCAACATCATTGTTTTTTGATTGTTTATCTTAAACCCTAAAACATTTCTAAAATCCTTTTATTCTACCAAAAAAGCATTTATATAATCATTAGGTTCACCAAGTCAACAGCAAATACTCTCAATTTATATTCTTCCTTTTTGACTCTTATTACCTTGATTAATTCATCTTGCCTTATTCCTCAATTCTGTACTTCCAAAGCCAATATAAAAAGTAAAGGGGAAAGAGGGCACACCTGTTACATGCCTTTTTGAAATTCTCAGAGCATAGATGTAGAGAGGGGTATTCAGAATATAGAGCAAGGTTAGTAGTTTGCTCAAGACTGACTACTTGTCATTTCTTATCTAACTCTTCCATCAGCTGTCTGGATGATCGGGTCAGTGTATAAGTATCATAGTGTTCACAAACAAGTCTATCACTGATGTAACAAATGTACTCCTGATTTCAGCAATAATAGTTTTGTACATAAGTTAACAAAACAGAAGTTAGTCATATAATATGTCAATAGAAGCAGTAAATCAATATTCATATTAATCATAATAATGATAGGGCAACTAAGAATCTTCTAACATTCTTCATGTATATTTTAAGCAAACACTGTAACTGGGCAGTGACCCCCCAGGTTCAGTTCAGGTTATATGGACTGTCCCGATACATCAGTGCTACAGCATTTGCATTTGGAGGAAACTGAATAATGAACTGGATATGTGTGCATTTTTATTTCCAAAACTATCGTTTTGTACCAAGTTATTCAGAAACAAAATGATGCTGTACTTCCTCCCTATTTCTCCCTGATATTTATTCTATCACTAAATTGCCTACTTGTTCCTGACAAGCAGATTGAAGTGAATCTTTTGGATAGTTGAAAAGAATGACTGGTAGAGTTACTAAGAACTGAAAACTGTAATTATTCATATTTTCTTTGATTCTACATGCCAGTATAGCTTTATTCAAGTATAGCACCATCCAATACATACAAAATGATTCCTTTTAGCTGATACCTCCAATACCTATTTTAGCAAAATGAACATTTTCCCAGAATTCCACTGCCCATGGTATCTGAGGGAATCTCTAAGTTCTAATCCAAAAAGGACATTTTCTGAGATTGACATAAAGCTTGCACTGCATTGTGCACAGTAATTCATAGTTCTATCACCTCTGCAGCATCAGCATGGTGAGCAGCCTTGTAGCTTAGAGTACAGGTGGGGGAGTGGTGGTGGATGGGGGGCATGGGTCTGGCCATGTCACATGGGGGTCATGGCCACGTCACAGAGTCATGGCGGTGTCAAATGGGGGCGTGGCCACATCATGCAGGGCACCTTCACTATTGAAACCGTCATTGCCTCCTCATTCATATGTCAGTGATGGTGAGTCACACTCAAGAGAGGGATCAGGGCTAACTTAAGACACAACAGTTATAGTACTTGTGATTCCACTTTCACTACCATGGCAACATCCTATAGAATCCTGGGATCTGGAGTTTGATGTGACAGTAGAGTTTTCTGGATGAGGATTCTAAATGGTCTTCTCTAAACTTTAAATCCCAGAATTCCATAAGTTGTTGCCATGGCAGTTAACATGGAGTCATAGTGCTACAGCTGTAAAGTGTGAAAAGGCCTAGTGGCAGAAGGTTTTCTCAGTGGGATGTGCTGTACTTTATTTAATTATTTTCAAAAATATGCATACTATCATACATTTCATTCTGGAAGCATGAATGAATAATATTACTGTTTCCCTCTTTGCATCAAGAAAGCTATCAAAAGACATCCAGTTTTTAAAGACGGTTCAGAGTAAAAGACTTATTCTGTGGGGGAAAAAATATGCATGTGGTGTGTGTGCATAGAAAGCAGCATTTTCTATGCCAAAAATAATACTTTGTTTGTACCTTTCAGAGTAAGCAGTATTTCTGTACAGCAGCGTCATCTTCTGAAAATGCTTTCTTTGCAGGAAACTTCTTTTCTATGCAGAGAACAATGTTTTCTGCACAATTTTCCACCACATGCTTTTTGGATGCAGAATAAGACCCTTATCTCATCATCCTCCAGTTGCAATCCCGGCAGCATCTTTAGCAGGAGGGAGTGCAATGGGAATACTCCCCTCCGCACCAGACCCTCTCCCTATGGAAGGGAATGTGAGGAATATGCCTCTTCCATCTGCAGCATGCTGCTCTGGGGAGGAAGTGCCTCCATTGCACCTATGGGCCTTCCACAGGGCAGGTAAGTGTGAGACTGTCATGCAACCAGGGGTCATTGGCAGAGAAAATCCATCAATGATTAACTCTGTTATCATACCAGCTGGTGATGGGAGAAGGATTGGACCACAACAATGTCTTGCAAAAGTGCCATCACAGTTCCACTCCTCTCCCCTTCCCATGCTGGCACACCATGCCCATTCGGAAATGCCTACTTCCTGAACTACAAAGATTCTCATCCATCTAGAATTTTTCTTCTCAGGGTTTCATGGCACTTGAGAAAACCATTTTTAATCTACCTCGGCCTTCCCACTCCAGTTGGAAAAAAGAACTCAGCTGGATTCAGGAAAAACTCCAAAATGAAAAGCAGTAGATAGAGTATTCTTCACTTCCAACCCATATATCTGTTTTGTATTTTAAAACCATACTTGCACCTCACTGGGGATGCATTTAAAGACAAGAGGTCTGCTGGCTTCACATGCTGTTTGACTCTTCAGTTTGCAAGCAAAAACATGCAGATATCAGTTGTAAATACATTGACTCAACCCACAGGGAATATCTGTGAAGCTGGAAGCTGTCATTGTGGATTGCGCTAATTATGTGGAAGGGAATCCATTAATTCACATGAAACTATTTTCTCTTCCATAAAGACTGCTTATAATCACACTCACACATTGCATTTTTGGCTGATAAGATGACATTTAATTTCCTCTCTACCCCACCCACCACACCCTGATGAGAACATTTCTTTTTTCATATAGAATAATAGCTGTCCTGTCAAATCTACTGTCTATAGAGTATTTTTACTTCCTGTCACTACATCTGAAGGAAATAAATCCTTTTCTTTTGTCCCAACTCCCTCCTTGCACAAAGCTTTTACAAAAATAGCGAGGGGAGGGAAATAATCAGAAAGTGAAATAGAGTTCACCTTCAGAGTGTCACATGTGGCTGGAAATAAAATAATTTTGTTTCACAGAGTGATATATTTTTAATGGCTTCTCTTCTTTCAGATTTACTACCTTGTCAGAAAAGTAACTTGAAATCTCCAATAAAGGAAAAAGAAAGAGGGGTATTTGTACTTTTTGTCTGAACAAGGGGGAAAAGAATGGTTGAAAAAGGTATACCTACATTACTGGTAGGTGGAAGGCAGTGCAATGGTGTTTTTTCACCTTTTGACCTAAGCAGTTCTGGGGGAACAAAGATATTTGTACAGGTTTTTTTTTGCTAACAGAGGGGCACTCCATGTCTGCCTTAGACTAAAGAAGAGAAAATTTTGTAGTTTCTGAACTATAGATGGCAAAGCCACAAAGCAGCAAACCTGTTGTTTTGTATTCAGCAACTCCTGAAGCAGAAAATGCTGAGGCAACTCAGTTATTTCCTCACACTAACCATTCCTTCCCACTGGGCTGATGGTTTCAGGGACTTTCAGAGGCAAAACAGAGAAGGAAGGTGATATTCAGACAAAATCTCTGGAGAAGATTTCTGCAAAGATTCCTGCAACAGCATGGACCATCAGCACACAGTAAAAGAAAAAAAGTATTTTCACAGTAACACTCTCACCCTGAGTTTCTTCCCCAGGGGCTTAGACGAGAGATGCCAGATCCTCAGACACATGACCAAAGCCCTGAGATCTGGGAATCCCAACTACCACAGAGCAATATAGTAAGGTATATGTACAGTATCATGTAATACCATTAGTGCTCAAACATCAACGGAAGAGAACACTCACAAAATGAAACATTTCTCCCTTGAACATTCTCTGACAAAGCTCATGAATACTGGGCCATTCTTGATCAAGTTTGGTAAAATTCACCCAGCATGGTGTAATGGTTTGAGTGTTGGACTATAACCCTGGAGACCAGGGTTTGATTCCCCACTCACCTATAGACACTCACTGGGTGACCTTGGACACATCACACACCCTCATCCCCAGAAAACCCTGTGATAGATTCTCCTTAGGGTAGTCATAAGTCAGAAACAACTTGAAGGCACATAGCAATAACAATGTTTGACTCTAGCCCTGTCATGTAATTCATTCTATATAACACGTAAAGCCAACTTTGAAAGATCTGAAGGGCAATTTCCTGGCTCTGGAACCCTCTTTTGGCTACACCAACTCCAAAACATGCCAAAATCAGGGGTGTAGGAAGCCAAACTGAAAGTGTTCTGAAAATATGGATTTTTCTTAATGTGAAGAGGGCCCCTGTAACTTACCTAAAAGGTGAATGGCTCTCCCCGCTTTTTTGTCAGAAAAATAATGTTCAAAGAAGTGCACACAGATCCCACCCATGCACTGGAAAACAATGTTGCTTTCCAGTTGTCCACAAACACACATTGCTGTGGTTGCCTTGGATGATATGTCAGGTTGAACATTACTTCTTCCACATGAAGTTGATCTCCACAATTTGTAAATATCTGCATTGATTCTTCATTTCTTTGGGCTGCAATTAATAAAGAATGTTTTTAAAAAACAGACTAGGTTCTATAGCTACTGTTCAAAATGTTAATTTTTAGCAAAAGAGTTGTCATGTGTTTTAAGCTTATTTTAGAGCATTCATTTTCAAATTGCTTTGAATTTGACCAGAGTAATTGAAAAAAGACTAATGGCTTGCTGCACTGAATGACCTTCTAACTGTAATTAGGGATACATGAGCCAATTCTAAGAAATAATGAACCAAATCTGCTTAAAACTAAAAGCAAACACAGCCTAGTTGAGGGTCATCAAAAGATAAGATACATAAAGACATTTGAATTAAAGGTTACTCTTCTGTAAAGAACAAGTAGATACTATAACTCTGTGTGTTTGAGAAGCAAATGAACTTGGCTGATCCTACTTAGATATTAAAACAGTGCTCTGTGTAACTTTTCTATCCCATCTCTGAATGTACGAGAGTAACTGACTATTTAATGGCATCTGGGACCTCTTTTTTTCCCCCTTGATGTTCTAAGCCACTCTCTTCTGCACTCAAATATGTTCACTAGCCAATCAGAAATATCCTTGGTTTCTCCTCTTCTCCCCTATTCAGTGGTGCTAATGGGGTTCATGTGTTGCCCCATTAGCCCCTGACTGGCTAATGGGGTTCATGTGTTGCACCGATTGGTCTAACTAGTAATATGACAGCTGTTCATCTTTTCCTTTGAGGGTTCCATAAAAAGCAGGGCTATTCTGAAGGAGAGCAGCACTGGATTTATAAACAAGCTAACTAAGTTACCATTTAGTGTCTCACATTATAAAATGCCATGTAACCTTGCTGGAATGGGGAATACCAAGTGATTAGGAGTACCAGTTTGCAGACTGCATAAGCCAAGGAAGTGAAGATAGGCAGCATGTTATAGGCCCTGAGGCTGTTTCTCTTTTCTATAGGTCCACACATTTTTCCTGGTCTCTTGTATGGAATGGAAAAGCAAACCAATCAAAGGGTGCGTGGTTAATTGGCAGAGGTCAGGGCTCAGAAGCAAATAGATGCTTTACTCATATCTACTCCTGGCCCATATAAACAACTCTTCCCAGCATGCCAATAGTCAGTCAGCTTTATGCTGGCAGCAAAGAGGCACCAATGCTTGTATACCGCATGCCTACCCTCTGTTACTTTCTTTGGTCTAAGTACTTGAGCCTTTTTGTTTCTTTCTGGCCTGCAGAACTCACTTTTTCTTTTTTCAAAAGTTAGTCCTTTGTCTCTCTTTGCCTGGGAAAGCCCACCTCAGGATGACTTACATCCATATATGAGAGCCAGCTTTTAGGAGTTCTTTACTGAAATTTAGGTAATCTTCTTTTGTCTATCTCCTTTCTTATCTCTAGATGGATTTCCTGAAACAACAAATGTAAGTTTTCCTTGTTTTAACATTACAAGAGCATTCTGACAATTTTCTCCTATTTCCTACCACATGTTCATATTGCACTGGCTACCCTGTATTATGCTTGACATAGATGCCAAATATTCCTACACATTGATCATCATCCATACCCACTCTTCGTCAGTTTTAGGGGGTAGTGTATAGATGATTATTTTGTTAATGGTGCCATGCTGTTATAGAGCCAATGTGATATAGTGATTTGAGTGTTGGACTATGACTCTGGGAAATGAGCCTTCAAATTCTTGCTCAGCCGTGGAAAGTGATTGAGCAACTATAGACAAGTCACACCCTCACAACCTCAGAGGCAGATAATGGCGAATCAACTCTGAATAAATCTTCCCAAGAAATTCTCGTGGTTGGTTCACCTTAGGGTCTCCATAAGTTTGAAATGACTTGACAGCACACAACAACAAACCATACTGGTAATAACAACTTTGGGTTATTTTTTTTTTTTACATGAGGACCAGGTTCTGTTTGGGGGTCTCTGTGCATGTTACAGTATGGATGTCCCCTTAAGAGACTTTGGAAGTGCAAGAAATCAGGTTGGAGCAAATGGGTCTGTCCCACTCCCACATGCCAGGGAACCCACAGTAGTCTCCAGAGTGGATTCCTGTGTCTGTCAACTTTATTCAACAGACATGCTGGTGAATGGGTTTCCATCATCCAGTAGGCAGATCAACTGATACTTGCATCTCTACCCATGCTGTGAGTCAAGGCTATCCAACTGTAACCTGAATCCCACTGTGGCCTTTTCCTTTGTCAACAAAATGTAGTTTGTGCTAATTCTTGCTAAATACAAAGCCTAACATTCATTGCTAGATATGTAACCGTGCTCTTTCTGATGAAATAGACATAATTTAGGGCATGTGTGTGAACAATGCAGCCTTCCAGATACAATTGGAATGCAGCTTTCATAATTTCTCACCATTGACTATGCTGTCAAAGGCTGATTCATGCCGTAGCCCAATAGAATCTGTAGGGCCACACTTTGTCCACCTTTGGTTCAACATGTCTTCAGCTGTCCCTGAGGAAAAACATCACACAAACTCAATCCCTGATTCATAAGTGAGGACATGTGTTCCATCACCTAAAGAGGAGCAGGATTTCTTCTAACTTGTCAACTGAGATGACATTTTTGTGAGAAGAAAGAAATTTGCTGAACTTCGAATGGCATACTTTGAGCATCTACTGTTGATGCTTACTGTATCATGCTGAATGACATCAACAGGTCCCATCCCAGTAACATCACTGAAGGTTACCCCCTGTAATATCATCAGAGTTTGTTCCTTGGCTTCAGGTTTTGACTCTAAAATCTCAGGGCCTGTGATGATCCTGACTTAGCAACCGGATGTCTTGCTGTGGGTGTGCTTAGCTTCAGAAAGGGAAATGACAAGAGTTCTGCTTGAGGCATTTTGCCCAACTTGCAAAAGCTACAACATTAAAATTTGTGTCTTAGTCTTATATTGGAGCTGAACTCTAAAAACAATTCCTCTGAACTATCAGATTGTAAGTAAATACATTATGTGTCCTGTGGATTTTTCTCATAGCCCCTGGACCACTCAAAACCTTCAAATATGGAGAAAAAAATCAACTGGAAAAAAAAGTCTGTTTTCAGCTGAATGACACCTCTAAGTGCCACAGTTTGGAGATTAATCACTGTGTGAGGAAGGGACCACCTTGAAGGATCTAAAAATGTCAGGCATGGCCTGTATGGGGCCAGGAGGAACAAAAAATAGCCCACCAACTTCTTGTGTGTGGCTATTGTTCACCTAAATGATGTAATCAGTTTATACAAAATAGAGGAACGGAACAGTGTACAGTGTTCTTACAGAACACAAAAAAGAATTCCATTTGCAAAATCTCTTTCTCTCTTCTGTTTTTTGAAACTGTCAGGCATCCACATCAGGTATTTTGTCCTCCTTCAAAGTTATAAACCTCAATTACTTTTGGCTTTCCAATTATGCACACAGCATGTGCTGGTCCTTGGTGGTTACACTAATAGAGATGTAAATTTGAGGGTGGGGGAAGGCAAATGTTACAGGCAGCCAATATAAAAGCAGAATTTTGTGCATTTACCAATGAACAGCCTGGGAATGAATAAAAGCTACGTACTGGAATAAAAAAGCTGTAACTCCTGCTGTCGTTTACCACCAATAATGCTTGTCAATTGGTTGACAAATGAAATTATAATGTCACTTGTGTCTGATCTTTTCCCCCAGTGCACTGAGATCAGTATTTCACATTCGGATCTAAACAGAAAGTGAATACTTCTATCTTCTGTCATCTCTTGGAACTAACATTTGCTGATTGGTGTTGCATCCAGCTGTACACAGTAGGATATGGTTGCAGCAGGAAGCAGTGAACTATACCATTTTTCCAATTTATTTCTCTTCTTCTTTTCCTTTTTTTTTTTAAAAAAAATCTTGCAAGGACAACCAGTTTTACTTAAAAATTACTGCTTCTTTTAGACAAAATGGAGTTGAGAGACAAAAAGAGAGAGCTTGAGGGAAATTTTGAAAGAGATGAATTAAAGGTAATAGTTATAACATGATATTTGTAATTAGTTCTCTTTGCTGGTAAGAA
Source organism: Ctenosaura bakeri (assembly GCA_948474755.1). Classification (NCBI taxonomy): domain Eukaryota; kingdom Metazoa; phylum Chordata; class Lepidosauria; order Squamata; family Iguanidae; genus Ctenosaura; species Ctenosaura bakeri. Next base: position 42,553 of record CAOLHI010004094.1, on the reverse strand, counting down.
CCAGTGAACAATGCCATGTGCCAGACCAAAGCAAAGAGGGCATAGAATATTTTCCTCTGCTTAATTGAAAAGAGGGGTTCCATTGCAGGAATGTGGTGGACCAGGAGGAAAAACATTTTCCTCATGCCATCTAAAACTAACTTTTATTGTTTTACATATTTTTTCTCTCAACAAAACCGAGCTATACAGTAGGAATGGAAGAATTTTCCAAAACATTTTAGAAATGGTTGAAAAACATGTTTCTCAAGCACTGGGAAACCTTGACATGAAAAAACTTGGACTGATGAGAATCTTTGCAATTTGGAACTTTTTCTGTGAAAAATTTTCAGATGTTAACAGGGCTTTTCTGTATAGAAAAAATATTTCTGTACAGACATTTTCTGTGCAGAAAATGCTGTTTCCTGCCTAAAAGTGTCACCATTGGGGAGTTTTACTGTGTAAAATTTGCATTTTTTTTTCACACAGAAAATATTTTTTTCTCCTAGACTCACCTGTGCTTGCCATCTGTTCACATAACTGAGGCCCTGAGCTGGCAGGCCCAGTAAGAAGAACTGCCTTCCCTCATCTGGACAGTGTTAGTTCTCTCAGCTGGGGAAATATAAAATGGGGTCTGGTAGGGTTGGGCCCACTACAGGTTTTTTGTACATTTTTGGATTTTTGTGCAGAACATGTTCCACAATGCAAATAGTCTTTGAAAACAATTTTCAAGGCAATTTTCAGACTTCTGTTGTACTGCTAAAATTGCTAAAATGACTAGTTGCTTCCTTTGAGAGTTAGTAGTGGAAATTTGCATCTCTACTGTTCAGCAGGGTGTATTCTAAGGTTTTTCCCTTCTGCACAAGAACCCAGAAGGCTAGCACCAACAGGATGTTATTTCCTGATCCGTCAAGCACCATGTGCTATGTTTCAGTGCATCACAGAAATTGACAGAGAAAGCCTGAGACAATGACTGAAGATACATAGTCAGTGTTTCTGAAGTATGGTACCACTGTAGACCAAACCGGAATGGACAAAATTGCTATAATGATAAATAATAATTTAATAATAAAAATAATTATAAAAATAATTATAATATCTGTTGATGAAAAGAAGAAGTGAAGAAAAGTAAGCCCTGCAACCATCATGAAAAAGAAATATTGGATGTACCTGACAATGCCTACAGAAAACAGAAAATACAGAAAATAAGGTTGTGAACACCATGGTAACAGTAGTCATTTTAATTGTTGACTTCTTACTTTTTTTCTCATCTATTTGCTCAATAGCATTAACTATGTTTCTGATTACAGCTCATATTGCCTATTGAACAACAACATCCACAAACTATTTTCTACTGCAGAAAATATGTCCAGCTGAACATTAAATAATGCTTGCTGCGCAGGACAAATGTGGCTTTGCAAATCTAATAGCACTCCAGAAATTCTTCTGGAAACACTAATGATAGAATTTCTTAGACACCTGTATCAACAGGTGGTGCATGGAGGAATGGAACAAGTTCTGTTTTTTTGGAGTACATTTCAAGCTCTTTCTCTCTCTCTCTTTCTCTGTCCCTCTCCCCTTCCCCCTGCTCTCCCTGGATTATGTCTCTGTGCCTGTGTCTACACAGACACACACCACTAATAGTTTTTATTTATTTATTTTGAATTTCAGGTCCTGGAAAGGGGAAAGATGCAATCTTTTAGGACATCTGGCAAAATATTTTATTTTTCATATTTAAAGTTACTGAATTATTTCTCTGGCTAGAAACATGCTAAGATATGTGAATGTTCATACTACCTAACACATTTTTGAAAAGATTATCATGCACAAAATCTTATTTGCTTTAGGAGAATTTTCCCTTGGATGATACCTAAATGTCCTCCAGTATTGTCAGGCTCTTGGCGAGTGTTGCATTATGGGTGCAAATCTTCAATGTCCTGTGTCACAGCTAAAGCAAAAATAACAGTGCCAGTAATCTGGATCATTTTTGCTCCTCTTGCTGTATCTTTGAACATTCACTTCCTAGGCTTTTTTCATTAATAGAAGGAATCTACACTGTTCCCCCAAAAAGATCTTGCAAGAGAGTCAATCTGCAGTTCCAGGGAATGATTAGACAGAAGTGGTCATGATTAGAAGCTTCCATCTTAATTAATCCACTCCAGGTTTTAGTCTGAATTAAACTGACCTATTCAATGTGCAGTGCTGTGCCAATGTGCGGGTTAGGTTTCAGAAACTTGGATAGCTTCTTCAATGCATGGACGAAAACCTGGAGCATGTTACAATCCTATTGACATGGAAACTCCCTAGCCACCATGGGATAGAGGACAGAATTCAGTGTATTCCTCAGCTGATCCAGCTTCTTTTTCATGGAAGGAAAGCTGTACACCTGTATGAGAGCCAAGAATATGTCCCTTCCCTCCCATTTCCCCTTCCATAATTGGTAAAGGCTTTCTCCTTTAGCGCTCACAGCCAGCAATTTCTCATTCTGTAATTTGCTTCCCTTATCTTTTCCCTGCAAGCCTTAACTCACTCTCTGTAGTCTTGTTTGGTCGCTTCCCCTCGTCTCCATTTCCATTAGGTCTTTGAATAGTCCCTCATGAAACTGCATATTTCACCACTAATTGATTGCACTTTCTGTTCCAGTGAAAATGGAGCTTGTTATGCATTAAATTAGTGTCCGTTAGGATTCTCTGGGCTGTATCTTCTTTTCTGAATTTGAATGCAGTTTCTCTACTACACTTTGAGCAGAACTACTTTTTTGTTCCTCACAAAGGTGCCTTAATCCAGATCCCTCCCTTAAAATTCCATAGAACAAAAGGCACAGTGGCCTAAGTAACTAGTCCAGGCCACCCAATGTAGACAGCTCCTATTCTTCAAATAGCCAGCTACTTGCTTCTTGAATGCCAGATGGAGATATTTAAGCTCATGCATTGCTTCTGTTCTACTTCTCTCATCATCTCATCTCAGGTTGAAATTCCGTCCTGAATCTATTGCCTTTTACAGGATTTTGCACACAAGTAGGCATGTTTAATGAGAGTCAGTGGTTGATGTGTTGCTCTTTGCCAAGAACCTGGAACTGCTTTTAAGAAATTGGTGGTGGCAGGGCTCAACATTGGCAGATAGGTTGTTATTAATTTCACCTACTCACAGATACTTGCAAAGCAGGAGGGATGATCTCCACATTCATTATCACTGAAACTTCTTTAAAAATGAAGACTCTTACAAGCACAGTGTGTACTTAGAAATGTCCTCCATGTGTTTGGTGTGTCCTATGTATACTAAGTAAGTGCATATAGGCTACATTTCAGACATGGTTTTTCATATTTCTGGGAGGGCTCAACAACAACAACAATTGTCTTAATATCACTCAGTGCTCAGTCATTTAGTGTACTTCTAATTGATCATTCCTAAGGAAGCTTAACTACATAAGATTCTTGGTGGTCCACTTCTGCCAGATCATCGAGGGGGTCTCAGTCCTCCGTCCTCCTATTCTAAATAAATAAAATAAATGCTGGAGTCCATAGTTCTTCTCAACTGAAAAATCTTCAAATATAGAAACATACACATACATATACTGCTATCTATATCGGGGATGCAAATCATTGCCTGTAATTCTTGTATGTGAGAAGGAAAAATTGCAGAGAATTTCCCCTTTGGGTAAAATTACAAGCATTTTAAAAAATGATGGTTCACGAATCAGAACTTGTGAAAACGTATGTAAAAAACATTTTAATACAGAATAGCATTTTTGCACAGAAAAAAAACTTGTTTTTTTTACACAAAATGCAATGGGTTTTGTGAAATTTTTTTTCCCAGATAAAAATATTCTTCTTCAGTAAAAACTCCTAGAAATCCTAAGTGCTTCTTTCCACATTCTTACTGATGGGGGGGGCACTCTGTGGTGATTGACTGTTGATGTGCCCACGCCTGTTTTCTTTTCAAGGATGAGACAATTTGTGAATATTTTTATATGCCTAATATATACCCATCCCCAAAAGAAAGAACAAAATTTATATTCCAAAGGATCTGAGCTGCCTGACAGATAGAGATGTTCATTTCACAAACAGACTTCACACCAGGAGTGGGAAACACCTGACCCATAGCTCTGAAGTTCAATCAGCTCTACCCCACATAGGCAGTGAAGAGGGACAATGTGAGTTACAGTGCAAAAACGTCTGGAGGGTCACCTGTTTCCGTCTATACGTATTCTTCTAAACATAAAAAATTATGAGTATATGAAGCTTCCTGATACTGATTATTGTAAATGCAGACTGACACTGACTCTCTGTGGTCTTGGGCAGAGATCTTCTCTGCTACCAGTAAAGACTTCAATTGAAAATGTGGGATATTGAGGCTGAGTTCTTCTCCATACAAACTATGTATGCTGTTACTGGGCTATGTCCCCTTGCCACTAATAAATTAACTTATCTCTTCACTGCTGATGTTTAAAAAGCAGCTCAAGATACCCACGAGATTGAAAACAAGTCTAAAATCATCAGAGAAAGAAATCATAAACATTCCAAGTCGGATTACTGACTGCCACTGGGAAACAGAGATTTGTTTTAAAAATGTATTTGGAGGCATCCTGTGTAATAAACAAGTGATGAGATTCTCATGCTGACATCCTGGAAACTCATTCTATTTTACAATGATATCCTTCTCTTTGTAAGGGCCTTTCTTTGTCATGTCCAGGTATCAGTCACTCCTAGAAAATAACAAAAATTGTTAGCTGTGAGGGGAAAGTTGGCAGGTTGTTATCATCAAGCTATTAATTTTTTTGATTTGTTTTTCATTCATGAATCTCATTATCTTTCTCTGTAATTTGAGTTGTTCTCCCCATTTATATTCTCTAGAGGAAACAAGGAACGTCATTTCTTTCTCCCATTAACATCCACACTAATTTCAGTCAAAACTCTTGAAATATTTCAGAAAACAACAAAACTTGAGTTAACATTTTCTACAAAGTTGATCATTTCCTTTCATAACGAAACATTGAGAAACACTTCAAAGGAAGCAAAGGCTGTACTTAATATAAATCTTTATGAAGGCAGATTCCACAACCCCAATTTGATGCCATTAATATCAAACTGTTTCAGGGTGGAGGGGGCGCAGTCAACATCTTCATTTTTTCTTGCTACTTAAGAGACATGGCAAAGCAAAAGCCAGTAGATAGTTTCAGGATTTCAGGGGCTGTCACTATAATCAATCAGAAATTTCATATACACTCTCAGATTACATTTTCATTTATAGAGTTCTTTTTATAAAACAGACAATAATGTAATACTTGTCACTATCACTTTGGAAAAGGGATTTTTTTTTCCAGACTATAGTTCCAGCCAGCATAACCAATAGTTATCAATTTTTGAATTAGAATCCCCCTACAAGCATAGCCAGTGGTGAATACTACAGCCAAACAGAATGTTCATAGGTACAGTTGGGTGACATTTTCATTTATGAGGTGCTCTGTTTATAAAACAATATGTATTAATAGTGTCTGTGATGGTAAGAGGATTTTGGGAACTGCAGTCTAAAAAAATCAACCTTTTGATGCTGTTCATCAGCTTTGGTCATAAGAGGTTCATGGGAGGAAAAGAAGAAAAGGCATCCTTGAACAAGAAGAGGTCAATGCTTACTCCTAGGGAGCCGAGGAAATTAACAGAGAAGATAAGTTGAGCTGAGTGTGGACTGTGGACCAGTTCACCTTAGTCTTGAAGTAGTTTCATATGAGGCTTTTATTATACTACCACCCTGCCTCATCCACTGAATTTTATAGGGAGAAGGAACAAACCTGTTTCATACTAAACCAGACCACCGATTGAGTATAAATCAGCTTTCTGGTGTTTCAGACAATGTTCTTCCTTAGGCATACCTAGAGATCTCTGGTGGTTATAACCAGGCCTGTCCTTGCTTAATTTCTGAACTCAGATGAGATTTCATGTGTTCTGGGTAGCATGAGATTATCATTATCATTTATTTATATAGTGTACAGTTTAGTGCACATGCAAGGGAATGACAGAGTAAAGCAAATATAAAAATGACACAATACAATTATGAAACAGATAATCCTCACCCAATACAAAAACCCAATGCAATATAAGTAAAGCAAAGTGACAAATACATGTCATCAAAATATACAAGATAATAAAGCAGTATTAAACTAAAAATCCAAAAGCTTTGGAGAACCAAAATAAATAAATAAAAATAAAATAAAATAAGCTTTCAACTGGAATTTAAAAACAAGAAAAAGAGCAGTCCACATATGTCCAGGGAGGCAATTCCAGGTTTAAGAAGCAGCAGATACTGACATTCTCCACTTCCTCTCTCCTTTTCTTGCCATGGAAGATCCATTAAGAAAATAAGGACAGAATAATAGCATCATGCTTTCTAAATGGTAATATGAGGAGCCCACCACTTTATAAAAGAGAGCCAGCATGGTGTGGTAGTTTGAGCACTGGACCACAACTCTGAAGATCAGGGTTCAATTTCCTGCTCAACCATGGAAACCCCCTGGGTGACCTTGGACACATCAGGCATTCTCAGCTGCCATAAAATGCCATGATAGGTGTGCTTTAGGGTAGCCATAGGATGGAAACCACTTGAAGGCATGCAAATAATAACAACCACTTAGAAATGACCTTGGCTTTGTTTTGAGCTTTCTTATAGGCTGATTATTTATATTTGCAATCCAGGCTCAAAATGGCCCTGAAGTATATTTATTCTGTTAACAGATTAATCACAAGATGAGAATTCAATATTATTACCTTATTATGTGCCCTGTTTATTTTCTCAATGTTTAGAATTATAACTGTAATCAGAAGATGAGAAAATCTGTCTATTTGGTTTTCACCTGCATTCTTTTTTCTAAAACTTCCTGTTCTTTCCATTCTGAATACGAAGAAATTTGTAACAATTCATTAAACATGAACTGAACTGAAATGAAAATTTGCCCCATTTGCATTGGTCATATTCAGTTGGTACAGCTGTTAAATCTAAGGAACCTCTTGAAAAAAGAAAGAAGAGACATTATTAATGTCAGGGCATTCAGAATGTGAGTGTGGTATATCCAAGGAGGTTTTTCTGGTGGACAAAAAGATGAAGTCATTTTGACCTTGGCAGCACAGCTGCAAGGTTTGTTATGGCTAGCTTGGCTTACAAGGTCCTGCCTCATGAGAAAGCATCCAGTATGGTGAGAATGTATGCTGTGGATGTATTGGATCAGTCAATTATACTTCAGTGTGATTAAGCCCTTAAAAGGTTTAGGTCTTGCTCTGTAAAGTGCCTCTGGCCACCTTTGATACTGCCTCTGGCCATACTTTTTGTCTTGTCTTCCATGCTGTTTTGTACCTGTTGTTTTTGCTTCTAGGCATGCTGCCTGAAGTCCTATGCTTATTTTGTGCTTTCTTTGAATAAATGGCACTTTGTCTTTATTCAATGAGCCAGCATGGCCGTTTTTTTCAGTCTGAAGCAGCTGGCAGTGGTTTGGCACTGCTTCTTATGCTCTGAGGTGCATACCTAGCACCCTGACAGGTTATGGGCCCAGCCTTATGCCCTGCCTGTGCCAGTTTGTTCCAGTGAAGCTCTAGTTCCAGTCTGCAGCTGCCTGGTGGAAGCCTGTCCTGGAGAAAGGTCTTGGTGAGTGAGATTATTGGCATAGGAGGGGCTTGGAAGGCAGTAGAAGGCTGTAGAGATGGCATTCATGCTTGGTGGGAAAGACTGAACCAGAATGCTTGAACAAAAGGAGCTATTTATCATGGGCAGTAAAAATGAAGATGTATCTCTGGAGAAAAGGCTATTGGAGGGCAGTTGAATATCCTCCTCCAGCTTCCCTCACCATAGCAGATGCCTTGATTGAGGAGAAGGCCCATAGCAGTATTGTTCTGGCAGTGGAAGACAGACAATTAAACTATAGCAGACACTTGAACACAACAAAAGCATGTTGGAATGCTCTCAGGGCTATCTATGTTTGTTTGGCACTGCTTCTTATTTTTTTGCACTCTGCACATGCTCTGAGGTACATACCTAGCACCCTGACAATTAAATACTAACATGGATGAATATATAGGGATTCAAAAGTGGATACCTAAGAATTAAGTGTTCAAAGTTCTAATTCTTGATGTACAAATCTGATCGTTTCCATTGCTCCCTTGTTGAGTTTCCTTTAATCTCAAGTTGTTTCCATTTCCAGTGCGAAGAAATTTGTCAGTGTTGGTAAATTTTCACCCATCTCTAAAAGGGCACCAGTGAGTATGTGACCTAGCCAGGATTATACAAAGGTATGACTGTTTCCTGCACTGATCATAACAGAATTGAATAAGTCAGATATACTTCTGCTGTGAGAGCCAGCATGGTGTAGTCGTTTGAACATTGGATTACCACTCCGGAGAACAGAGTTCAAATCTCCATACAGCCATGGAAACCCACTGGCTGACCTTGGTCAAGCCACACTGTCTCAGCCTCAGAAGGAGGCAAATACAGACCACTTCTGAGCATGAAAACCCTCTAATGGGTTCAACCTTAGGGTCACCATAGGTTGGAGTGTCTTGAAGACACACAACAACAATACTCTAGCAGTACAAAATGTGGCAATTGTATATCTTTCTGTTTCCTACCATCTTGACATGGAGTGCCACTTCATGCAGTTAAAAGGGTTCACAAAACCTTTGCTGGTTCACAAATCCATCAAAAGCCCTCTTTGGTTGGAGAACATTTTCTGGACCCTCTGACTTATAGAATGGCCAAAAATGCAAACAAATGGACTCAGCCCAAGGGGAATGACAGTGTAAACTGTTTTAGTTATGAAGACTGACAAGAATAATAATTTGTGGAATGCCCTTAGTTCTATCTAAAATGAAACAAGACTCTAGAAATACTTATACTTTACTTGCCAAGTTTGATTACTGACATGTACCATTAAGTACCATGAAGAACAGAAAGAAATTTTGTTGAACTAAGTCTTGTGAAAGTGCCATTTTCACACCTCTCAAGACTTGTGAGGAAATGTACACCCAACCTCAAACATCTGTGCATTTATGACAATTTTGCTATTGTTATATGCCTTCAGGTCAATTCCAACTTATGGCAATCCTTTCATAAGGTTTTCTTGGCAAGCTTTATTATTTATAGAAATTTTGCCTTGCTCTAAGGTTGAGTGACTTGCCAAAGGTCACCAAATGACTGAGTGGGGATACGAATCCTGGTCTCCAAGACTGTTAGCCCATCACTCAAGCTGCTACACAATTGTGGCTTTCTTTATGAGGCTTTACAGAGCATTTGCAAGAAATGCTGTCTGTGTAGAATAACACATATTTTAATCAGATTGGCTGAAATGCACATAACTACAACTGTAATAACTATAAGTAACTATAACTATATATATGAATTTTCAAAATTACACCAGGACAGAAAAGAAACAGAAAGTCTTTAAACATGATATGAAAAGGGGATGGATAGAAAATACAAGTGAAATTAAGAGAAACTCAGCAAAATTGTACCACTATTAAATAGGACAATGGATAAGATCCTACATCATGGTTGAGAGATATTAATCTACACTCAGTTAAACAAAGCTACATATACACATGTGGGGTTGTGAAGTGTAGTTAGAGGGAAATTAAATGCTGTCTGTTGACACTGTGCAATCAATTGCATAATGCCTGACAGTGTGCCCACTTATTGTTCCATGGTGCAATGGAGAAATGCATAGTGGTTGGAACTTCAAAGCCATGCACCAGCCAAGCATATGCACCTGTGCGCTGGAATCCTGTTAGTCCTAACTAGAGTAGACTCATTGAATAAATTGTTGAATGGTGAGTTAACACATAGGTAAATTCAAATGATATGGGTATTCTTTGGTCAGGACTAACAATAGGATTTAGGCACATGGGGAATGGTTACACTTGTAGAACATTGTTTATGTCAGCATGAATTTTCATTCATATATGATACTAGCCTAATTCCCCTAGAGTTGCCAGATTCCATCTAATCTTGGAAGCTAAGCAGAGTCAACTCTGGTTAGTACTTGGATGGGAGACAATGAACATTAGGTGCTGTAGGCTATATTTTAGAGAAAGGAACTGGCAAAACCATCACTGAATATTCCTTACCAAATAAAACCCTATGAAATCCATGGAATCACTGAAGGTCAGTAGTTGACTTAAAGGTACATATGTACACACATGTGACACTACAAGGATTCTAGCCAACAGGTGTGTATATACATACGCAAGACCAGTCATGTAGTTGTTCCTAGGACACAATAAAAGAAGGGGTACATGTATGCTTCACCTACCAAATTGCACCTAAGCATGCACCAAAATTCTGGTTGCATCCAGAACAACATATACAATGCCCACAGATGGAATCTACATGGATCAGCCAAGAGTGGGATTCATATAAGTTTACTAATGTCTCTATTATCTGTAATACTCTCTTTCTACCCACAGCACACACCTCCTGTCAAAAGGAAGGAAAATATACATATCCATGTAATTGGATCTTGAGAAAAACTGGGGGGGGAGCACTGTGGGCTCAGCCTTTTACTGTTGTAGGAACTGCAGGAACATTTGACACTGTTGACTATTAAACTTTATAGTACAGATTTATGGATTCCAATTTTACTGAGAAGTGTTGATCTTCTGTAAGGGGATGCAAACCTATAAAACACAAAGATGCACTGCTTTTTACTTGTCTTCTGTCAAAATTCTTAGGGTACCCACAAAGTCAAGAATACTATAATTCTTCTCTGGCTTCATCGGCCAAAATTGTGCAGCATTGTCCCCAGCAATTTTTGCTTTGGAAGTGGATTGTCCCATTTACTGGGTAGCTGTTATTTTTATCTTTCTCTGTCTCTTCTCACTTTGAAAATCATTAGGAAAGGTGTCAAGTAATAAACTGGTGGATTTTCAGTTATACATTTGCAATATCTAAACTTTTATTGTGTTAAACCCTAACAACAGGTCCAGGCCTACTGTCAGATACTATTTTTTAGGCACTGATTTCTTCCCTGCAGCACTACCAGAGATGCTGCTTGGAGTGAGCAACTTCAGACTGAGCCGAGCATTCATCTGGTAACAAATGAAAAAAAAAGTTCTTTTTTTCTAGAATGGCTCCTTCTTTTGACCAGTAGGCAAAAAACATTTAAGGCTTGGGCCAACTGACCTTGCTTGCTTGGGCATAGGATTTTAACTGTACAGGGTATTGTATTTTTCTTCAACTGGAATAGTGTTTTAAATTTATTACACTTTTATTCATTTTATATTTTTATTGTGTTTCTACTGTCACATTGTCACAGTAATAGGAAAAGATAGGATATAAAACGAATAAATGAATAAATAGTTACAATTGAATCAAATCGGTCCTATTACTCTGAGGGGGAAAAAGTCTTTACAGAGAAATAAAAGGGAAACTATGAAACTTGTATTCGGGACTCCCATTCATGTCCACTCCTATCATTTGGGGCATTTGGGGAGAGTGGGTGCAGCAGTTGCTTTCTTCTCTCAACAATGGAGTTTGACAACCACTCTTGACAGTCTGCCCCCTGATATTATGGCATTCTAATTCATTCTGAGGGGGGAAAATGATGACTGCTCCCTCCCCATTGGTGGGTTCTGTGGTGGCTGCCATTTTCTTTGGGGAGGGGAAGCAGCTACCATCTTTTTTTTTCTTGAGAAGGCTCTATTTAAAAATAATTAAAGGGAAAAAAAACTGATGAACTGAATCTCATAATGGCTCTTTCCACACGCGGAGGAAGAAATGGGCGAAAAAACGCTAAAACGGAGCTTACCTGAAACCGGGTAAGTCTGTCGCCACATGGAGCAGCGCGTTTTCGCTGCTCCACACTCCTCGGCATCCCGCGGCACCCAAAATGGTGGCTTACGACTGGCGGAGGCTCTCCACCAACCGGAGAAGCTCGCCAGCTGGAAAGCCCACCCCCGACAGATCTGCAGGCATGCCCTTGCGTGCGCCTGCAAATCTACACCGGGCGCTGCGACGGGGCTGCACGCGGCTGCACACCCCGTGCTTTTTAAAAGCCTCCTGAGAAGTGATTTTTAAAAAGCACGTGGCACTGTCACTTCCGGTCGCTCTAGCATGGATTGGGGTGTGGAACTACGCAAAAGTAGTCCGCCCCAATCCACTTTATGGTGTAGATGACCTCCATCAGAGGTCGCTCTACACTGTTTTTTAACCCCTGTGTGGAAAGGGCCAAAAAACAAATGTGATTTAAACAAATTAATAACTAAGCTGACAAGGTTTTCTTTAACAGTGAGTTGAAGACAAGTTATGAAACACATTGTGTGTGTATGTGCAAGTCACTACTTCAGGTAGCTGGAGTCAAGGCATTAAAAGCACAAATGATAAACCTTCTGCTCTGGGGAATCAAGTAGCTCTACTGAGCCATCCTTATGCTGTTGCCTGCTAGAAAGCTTCCAAATATGCTGCCCTTCCTTTCCATACAGCAGTGGTTGCTGAAGGAGGCAACAGGCTTTTCCACTCTCCCCACTGAGACACTGGTGCCAGTGTCTCTTCAAGATTATCTTCCGGCACTCCATATAGTATCTTTCTATTCAAATAATGGAAGTGTCCAGCTTATCTCTCAACTAGGGATGGCCCAACCGAATCCTCAAATCCGAATCCCTGGGCCAAAACAAGCAAATCTAATCTTTTGAATTCCTGCATGCCCCGAGGCCTCAGCACCCTGGATCAGGCCCGCGTGGGAGTTGCAGGGCTGGTGAAAGTCGCTTTCCTGCATACCAGGAGGCCTGAGCCAGCTCAAGAGCCCCGGATCAAGCTCGCTCCTGCTGCCTGTGCCTGTGGCTGCCTACCTCTGCAAGGTAATTATTCTCTTCTTCCTATTCTTTTGACTTGAGAGTGGAGGGTAGGGATTGAGACTGGTCTTGAGGCTGGTGTTTTTGTTTTTTTTAAGTGCCTCCCTTGTTTTAGGACTTGAGACTTGTCTGGAAAGTACAGTGTTCTTGAGATTTCAAGGACAGCCGAAGAAGATTCCTTTGCATGGCTCCCTTGCAAAGCTCCTTCATACACAATTCTGGGGTTTGTAGTTGGACAAGGTGTCACAGCCTTCTCTGCCAAAGTGTGCTGTTGCATCATCAAACTACAAACCCCAGGATGTCATAAGGAGCTATGCAAAGAACAATCCAGTTTTCACCTTGATAATCTCTGCACTGTAGTATGTGGCCCAGTTTCACAGGCAGGAAAATGTGGGATTAATAATCCACATTTTCCTGCTTGTGTAGAAAGGGCCTTCATGTCGTTTTCAATCTGGGGAGATCCTAGGGCAAAACTATGACAATTGTCCTGACCAGATTTCTTCAGAGGCAGGTTTGCCTTTGCCTAGGCTTTAGCTAAGACTGAGAGAGTGTGTCTTTCCCAAGATTATCCTTGCCCTTTTGTTTTGTTTTGTTTTGTTTTGTAATAGTCAACCCAGGAGTCAACTCCAACATCTGGAGCTACTTCCAAATTACATGTAATTCTTAATAAGAAGTATATGGATATGTTTTCCTGAAAGTGAAAACTATTATTTAATTTGTTTTTCATTAAACAAAGATGTCAAATTCTGCTTCAAAACACTTTTCAGTAGGACTGCTTTGCTTTGTTTACTTTTTAAATTCTTTTGTAAAAAAGGATTTGAAAGATTCGAAGATTTGTGAGATTTGTGGATTCAAGAACCTTCCAGGGATTCAGATCCAGAAAATTCTGGATTCACCCCATCTCTACTCTCAACACATCCTGTCTTTTCAAAGCTTGGAAAAGTTACTTTTTGGACTACAGTTCCCAGAATTTTCCAGACAACCAGGAAAAAAAAGCTTCTTCCAAATTCTTCTCATTTAGTGTTGCTAGGTTTTCAAAACAGGATAAGAGACAACAGAAATTCATGACATGTAGGGTTGACAATCAGGAAGCATGTATTAACAAATTTGCCTTCTACCTAAATAACAAATGAAAGCATTGATTTCATGTATTTCTGAAATTTCATTTCATGCAAAATTAACATAGTGCTCCCATTCATAAATTGCAAGATGCATGACACAACCTTTTTTATATGTGTATAGGCCTTAAAGCTGCCTGTCTACTCATGCCAATCCCATGAATTTAATAGGGTTTTCATTGGTAAGGAAGGTGGTTTTGCCAGTTCATTCCTCTGGAATACAGCCTACAGAAACTGGTATTTGCTGGCAGTCTCCCATTCAACTACTAACCAGAGCTGACCCTGCTTAGCTTCCAAAATCAGACAGGATCTTATGCCTTATGAAGGCTCCACACCTCAAAATACGGGATATTTTGTCATCTTGTTAAGTCATACAAAAGGAAAAGCTTTCCAACCCTCAAATGGGAAACATCTCTTAAAATAAGGGACACCTGATAACCCTATTTTTATCACATAGTTGCTTTTACTCACAAACAAAGGCAAATACAATTAGGCATCTCTCTGCAAGTTGGTGCATGCACCATACTGCTCTCTTGTTCTGTGACAACTTCTTGGTGGTTGTTTGAGCTCGATTACCTGGGAAAACACAACCATTTGGTTTATAACTTTTTCATGCATCCTTATAAGGAGTAGGAGAGATGATGTTTTATCATACTGGGAAATTTTTCTCTCTTGTTTTCTCTCCATTCTTCCGTATCTTGGTGAATCCTCCAACATTCTTGAAAGGTTTTTCTAGGAATATGATCTTTGTTCTCTTTCCATCATTTCAGACTTTTATAGTCTGGTAGTCTTTGAGGAACTGCCTGATTATAAAGAAAGGACTTTCAACAGTGTCTTATACTACATTCATTACTATATTCATTTTTTTTCATTTTCAAAAGGTATGCTTTAGATGCTTAATTCTATAAAATGTTTAATTGCATTGCAACATTAACTTTGGTATAGTTTTACTGGTATGTCTTGCAGGCTTCCTTGAGTCCTAGGCCCTTTCTGCATGGCATTTGCCATGCGAAAGAGCGCCTGGAGCATCATGCGATTGTGAGGAGCGATCCGCATGATGCACTCATAATCGCGTGATGCTCCAGGGGCCGGAAGGCGCCGATAGCACACCTTTTCATTTTCAGCTAGAAGCCAAAAATGGTGCATGATCGCGCATTGCTCTCGGGCCCCGTGCGCACTTACCTAGCGTGCGGAGCCTCTGGAGCTGCACCGGTCACGCTTCCTACCCAGCACAGCCTGGGAAACTCCCAGGCTGTGCTGTGGAAGGAAGAGGCGGGGGTCTCATGTGAGCAAGTATCTTGTGCAGAGCTGAAGGACCCTGGATGCGAGAGCTTCTCTCTGGAGGCTGCTTGAGTAATCCCCACACACCAGCGTTGGAAGAAGGTAAGGTGCAGAAAGGGCCCTAGTTGGGTAAGGAGATGCAAACAAATAATACCTCCAATATCTCCAATGCACGGTTTATGCTGATTTACTGGTGGTTATAAGTGGTACTTTGCTACTTTTATTAACTCCCTAAAAAGCATGTAGTACTGAAAATGCATTGCAGAAGTAGGAGAATATTTTAATGGTGTTGATACATTGGAAAAGATATTTACCACTGTCCCACAAAGGTATGTGCAAACTCAGTTGTGTTCATGAGGGTAATGACTGGAGAGCTGTATAGAATTAATGGTGTGTATCAAAAGCTGGACTGGGCAGTCTCATCATTGTGTGGACCACAGCTTTTCTTTGTGGATGGTTAGCCAATCCATTTAGGGTCACATTATATTGAGGCAGGTTATTGGTCTAGCTTAGGACTGCTTATCACTAGGAATTCTCAGAATTTATCCCCCTCTCCCAACTCAAACATGGATACAATGAAAGCATTGGCACTCTTAGTACTTGGTGCATTTGATTTCCCTCTGATGTGACTGTCTACAACCTGCATGCTCCACATGTGGACTGCATATATACCTGAAATTCTGACTAAATTCTTTGTGTATCTGATCAAGAAATTTATAGCATACAGAATCTTATGCTGTAATCAGCATAATCATCTGTAAACTACTATAGAAGTCTGTTTTGTTAAACCTAGTCCTGCAGAGTGACAGAGGTGTGAGGAACGCCAGCAATGCTGCTTAATGCAGTGCAGCCAAAGAAGGTAGGTATCGTCATGTTATTTAAGGCAGCCATGCCTTCTCCCAAGCCATATTTCAACTCCACAGTATTATGCCCCCTCACCCAACTTCTGACAAAATAAGATTAGCTAATTCCCACATGGCACCAAGTGGTGGTGGTAGTCTTTCCCATTCTGGTCATGATTCCAAGTCATATAAGACATTACATGTTGACAGTACTTTCTCCTTAAATCATTTGGAAGTGTCAGGCAGGTTCAGTATGGGCTGAAAGTGAAAAGAAGGGCATAAAGGGACATTAGCACCCGATGCACTGTGAAGAGGGGTTTACCTGAAGCAAACCTCTCACAGCTAACATTAGGGTGAGCAGAGTATGGCACGTGGCCCTCAAGCCTGATTTTGTGGCTACTTGACCTCCCTTTTTTCTCATAAAAAGAGATGAACTGTTGAAGCTTCCAGGACTGGTGATTCACCTATTCAATAGATTTCAGGGCCCTTTGCCTTTTTTGTCATTTTTGGCAGCCTGTGAAGCCCACGGCCAGTCCAAGGGGTAGAAAATGACACTTGAATCTGCTGAAGTTTTTGAACCCTGCTTATAGGAGCAAATGGACCTAGAAAAGGGGACATGCTTAGGCTTGGGCATGCTGATGCATTTCTGTACATACCATGTCATATCTTAGATGTGTACTTCTCCTGTACTCACTACTATGGTGAGCAGGCAATCTTTAGTAAGGATCAGTGCTTGGAAACAAGGTAACATCACCTATTGAAAGTGATTGCTCTTGGCTCTCAAAGTGGTAATAGTTAAGGATGGGAAGATTATTCATAATTATTTATTTCCAGGTTGGCAAATGGGTTTGCTGACAGTTGTAATTGGGTAACTCCATCAGGAAGAATAGATCAGTGAGAAGTTTGCACAATTTTCTTCTGGTATTCAAATGTCCCAAAGTGTTTCATAGGAATTACTTGTGGAAAAAAATATATGTAGTTTTTTGTACAACGTCCCCGCTCTAATTTTCTGATTCCTGAACTAAGCCCACTGTTTCCAGCACAGAAAACAATGGTTTCTGTGTGCCAAAACCTATGATTTTTTCTCCCCATAATAATTCCTCTGCAAGCCTTTGGGTCATTAAAATATAGGGGAGATGCAGTGGAGCAGTATTCACTTTCTCCCACAGGAGGGAGAAAACTACCATCATTATTTGTCCTTGCACACAAGGATGAAACACTGAAGGGTTTACATCCCTAGTAGAAGGTATGTCTCCACAGTGGGGATAGACTTAACTTATTATGTGCAGAACATGTTTGTAATGAAGTTAAAGATTTAATTAAAGATATGCCCCAGAGTTAAACCCATGAACCATGTATTCATTTTGGGGTATGGGAGGTATTTTTTTTAACTGCAATGCAAAAGAACATAGAAGAGAAAATGGAAAACCTGAAGGAAATGGTTTAATAATACTAAGTAACATTTTTTTAAAAAAGCTCTTCAGAGAGATACTGTGGTGATTAATCTTTTGAAGAATTTGGGGAATGTTTTGAATAGGAATATGTCAAAGCCACTGATACTCTTGTGAGATAGAAAATGTACTTCAGTGTGTATTATATTGATGGACTTACTTCAAATCCTCTTAGAACAAACCTCAAAGATGATGATATAATAGAAATCATGCACTTCTCTGTAATAGTACAAGTAAAACATAATAAAGGATGACACTGTCACTTTCGATATACCCATATAATAATTGCTCATGTCCCTTCTCTTTTAAATAATCATACATAAAATATAAAAATGTGAGCCACACACATCATAGCTTAAAAGAGAATAATCTCATCTGAGCTCAAGATATTATCCTGCATGACTCTGCTGATCTGAGTTCCTTTGGGGCAGAAATCTGCAATGATGTTTTCTAGTTGAAACGTTGTCAAGGACTATTTAAATACTTGACTAAGTGGGATGGGCTAACTCTCTAAAATGAACAAAACTGGGGAAAAAATATACTGGCATGTCAAGGTGATATGGCAAGCTCTCCTGAGCATGTCCAGAGTAGAAAACCACACAGCAGTGCTACCCCCATGCCAGTTGCTCCAGGCAAGAAAAACAGCCACACAAATGCATTGTGTCTAGGCTAAACTAATTGTTTATTTGATTAAAGCAGAATACATGGTAAAGCAGTGGGCTCCAGACTGCAAGTCTTGAAGATAAGCATAAACATAACAATAAAACAAGAGCAAGGGAAAAAGGAAGTGTAGACAACATACTGAGCATGATGCAAGCTTTTTAACCCATGCTAGACCACGCCCATACATACATCATGTGGCCCATTACCTGTTCATTCTCAGGCTTGGAGCTTTCCCATGAGACAGGAACTTCAAGAAACTAGATAGACAAAATGTTCCAGCAGCTGTGTAGTGAAGGACATTGTGCCCTTTCTGCTTTGTTTGCTACAAAAACACCCAACACCCATACACATACACATTAACCTTCTAGAAACCTCAACATGGCAGTGATTATTGTTTGTTTGATAGCTTCAGACATTGAGCAGGATAGAAATGTAGTAGCAGCTGCAATTCAGCTGAATTCTGAACAGAACTGATTTGGAGAGTTTCAGGAGATATCCATTCATCCAAAGGGGGGAAAAAAAGCTTAGTTATGGGTTCAAGAGTGGAGGCATAGTGAATTGAAGCCAGCAGTTTATTTAAGAACACAGTACTGGTCCAGATATTAGCATTATAGCTGATCAATCTACCACCAAAGCAAACATATATCTTACAATTTATAGGAGTCTGGGAAAATCTACTTAGGAACAGCATAGAACACTGTGTAACAAATTATAGGAGGATACTGGAGATATTTTAGTCAATTATGAAACAGCAGTAATTAAGTCATAATGGAAAATTACCAAGCAAGTATCACATTCAAACTATTTGTGTTGATCCTTTTCCTTACATTTCAGATTGCTATTGTTATTAGTAGAAAACACCCATTAACTGATGATAGGGTCAGAATGTTCTGATAATGCACAATCTGCTTTTCTTTGAGATTCCAAACAGGTTCAGCACTCTGGGTAACTTATTAAATATTCTGACAAAATTCTAGAGGCAGCAGCCACCACTAGAACTTTCAAAATTGCTAAAAGATTGTCAGTGGTTCAGATGTGGTAGGATGAAGAGACTCAGTTAGTGTCTATGTGAAAAAGCGTGCTGCACGACCTACCTGGCTGTGCAGTCCCATTTGCGGGGTGAGGCGACAGAATCGTGTGGTCCTCTCTTCCGGCAGGGAGGAGGTGGGCAGGCTTCATCCAGGTGTGCAGCAAGCACTGCAGTACCTGGATGCCTGCAAGTAAGACAGCCAATGGGAGTGAGGCTGGCACGATCCCATTGGCTGTTGGGCTAGGCATGGGTGGGACTGCACATGCCCAGTTAGTACCTGGATGGGGGGTATATATTACCCCAATAGGTGGGTTGATTAATGTTGGAATTCAGACCCATGCAAGCACCAAACCTTTTGTGCTCTGTAATCAATAAAGTTGTGTCTTTTTTCCTTCCAACTGGTGGTCTGTTGTTTCATTTGTGATATGTTATCCCCTGTTCATGCAAGCGTGCTGTTTGACCTACCTGGCTGCGTGGCGCCATTTGTGGAGTGAGGTGATGGAGCCATGTAGTCCTCTCTTCTGGCAGGAGGAAGTGGGCAGGCTTTATCCGGGTGTGCAGTGAGCTCTGTAGTACCTGGATATCCATGAGTGAGACAGTCAATGAGAGCGAGCTTGGTGCGATCTCATTGGCTGTTGGGGTGGGCATGGGTGGGACTGCACATGCCCAGTTTGTACTTGTATGGGGAGTAGATATTACCCCACTGCGGATGACTTGACCTCTTCCTTCAGCACTTTCCTGGAGTGGGCTGTAAGGTACTGGACCAGGTCCAAGCACATTATGCACTACCTGGACAATTTCCTATTTGTCAGTAAGGCTGGCAAGAGTAACTGTGTGGGGCTGTTGTATGCTTTCCAGGCATTAATGAATGAGCTTGGAATCTCCTTGGCCCATGAAAAAATGGAAGTGCCTGCCACTGAATTCATCTACCTGGGCATCTGTAAAAGGTTTGTCATACCTGCCTGTGGATGAGCTCGGCAAGATGAGGGAATGCATTCATGTCATGCTAGGGCACACCAAGGCCACTCTGAAGCAGGTACAAGGGCTATTGGGGCGTCTCAACTTCACCTTCAAGGTGGTTTCACCCAGGAGGGCCTTCTGTGCTAGGATAGCCAGGGTCACAGCAGGTGTGCAAGCTCCTCATCATCGCATCAGGATCACCAAGGGTGTAAAAGAGGACCTGAAGGTTTGGCTAGAATTTTTGCAGCATTTCAATGGTGTTTCCCTGTGGCAAGAGCGGTGGGAGCCTGGCCCTGCTCTGCAGGTATGTTCTGATGCTGCGGGGAGCATAGGGTTTGGTGTTTACTTCCAGTGGCATTGGTGCGCCAAGCGTTGACTTCCATCATGGTTGGGGTCGTGAGTAGTTCAGGATATTACAGTTATTTTTCCCCACATTGGTTGTGGTTTCCATCTGGACAGCAGAGCTGAGGAACAAAAGGGTGTGTTTTTGGTGTGACAATCAGGTGGAGGTAGCAGTCATCAATAGCCAATCCTCTAAGTCAGGAAGGGTGATGAGGTTGGTTAGGAAATTTGTCCTGGTGTGCTTGGCAGCTAATATAACCTTCTCAGCTCTCTATGTTCCAGGTTTGGATAATGAGATTGCAGACGCTTTATCTCGATTCCAGGAAGACAGATTTTGAGCTTTGGCACTGGAGGCTGACATTTTTCCAGCATCATTTCTGGAAGAGCTGTGGGACCTTGGGAGCGAACCACAATGCAGGGAGTATTTAACTCCATTGCCCCTGGTGCTTTTCGAGTGTACCATAGAGCTGCCAACAGGTTTCAGTTTTTCTGTGTCTGCCAAGGGTATGGTAGCACTGCACCAGCCAAAGAGAGACATGTGCTGCACTTCCTTGCCCAACTGAGGGAGGAGGCTTTATCCCCTCGCTCAGTGTCAGTACACCAGGTGAGCATTTCCTTTTTCCACTAGGTGGCAGGGTTTGGAGATCCTTGTGCTTCCTTCCATGTGAAGAAGGCAGTTGAGGGCTGGAGAAGACTAGGGCTAGATAGGCCAGACCAGAGGAGACCGATATCCTTCCACCTCCTGGGAAGACTGATTGGCCAACTCAAGCACATATGCCATTCCCACTATGAGGCAGCCTTGTTCAAGGCCGCATATACCATTGCCTTTTTTTGGGCGCTCAGCATGGGGTAAGTGATATCCAACTCCAGAAGGGAGTCATCTGGCAGAGTGCTTCAGGTGGATGATGTCTCATTTCAAGGGGAAATGTTGGTCATTCACATTAGGCATTCAAAAAATGACCAGAGGGGCCAGGGAACCATCATCTCACTTCATTCATTGGCCAGCAGTAGGCCATGCCAAGTCAAGATATTGCGTAAGTTCTTACAGATGTGGCCAAAGGGGCCTGGTCCCCTGTTCATCACGCAAACAAGGCATCCCTGTCCAGCTTTCATTTTGTGGATTTGGGAGTTTGGGGGCCAATCCTTCAGGATTGGAGTGTCCATGGTGGCAGCTGAATGTGGGTTATCCACTGCTGACATCAAGAATGTGGGACATTGGAAATCCAGGGCCTATGTCAGCTACATCCAGCCAGAATTGGAAATCCCTGCAAAACATTGAGTTTTGCTTCTCCAGACAGTGAGTTAGGTTGTTTAGAGGATGATGGCCTGGACGTGCTTGGCTATGGGAGGGAGGAAGATCAACGGACAGTCTCACATGATGGTGCAACAACCATGACGGACCTACAGACAGATGGATATTATCATGGACTGGGACATTATTGTTACAGACTTGCATAGGTGCAGTTGCTGTGCAAGGCTGGGACAGTTATGGACATGCAGGTTGTGACAGTCTGTATAATGGAGGGACAGCCATGGCATATTTGGTTTTCATAATTGTATGGGGGCCTCCTGCATGAGGGTGAATGGCAAGGTTTCTCCTTTGTTGGTGTCAGACTTGAGAGGGTTGGCGCTAGGCAACCCATCTTTTTTGGCAGTCTCATGAGCCTCGGATTCAGGTTGCTGGGTACCAATGGCCTGCTGGCATTGGTACAAGGTATATCAGGTTTTTTTTGGGGGGGTGCTAGGTGGTTTTGGGAGTAGCTGGTTCAAGAGGTCCTTGCTGCATGGCACCCCCTGTTGGCAGGGGTTCCTGGCTGGTGGACTATCCCTGCCAACTACTGGGGATTCCAGTGCTTGGACCAGAAGCTTGGCTTATCAGTCAACAGGCAGGTTGATCGATGATGGAGTCCAGATCCATGTGAGCGTCAACCTCTTTGTGCTCTGTAATCAATGAAGTTATGGCCTTTTTTCTTCCAATTGGTGGTCTGTTGGTTCATTTGTGACATGCTTTCCCCTGCTCATGCAAAAAAATCTGATATATATTTTGGTTCTGCAATACAAGGTAAATGCCAGCAAAAGGTAAAGTGTTGTTTTGTGACTAATCACACTAGCTGATTTTATCAGAGATTTCTAATCTAGTGTGTTGGGCCAGGGAAGATGAAGTAATATATCACAGGACAATTTGTGTGTTTGATGCTTTTTTCCCCTCTCTCTGCCAGCAGTCAAAATTTTAAGTTTTAGTGGAGACTGTGAAACCTGGAAGGGTAAATGGGAAGCTTGATCAGTGTTTAAGTTCAATACTGAATATTCAAATTCTTCTGCCCTGATTCCAATGTGCTGCACTTTGATCATCTTTCTCCATCCTATTTCACTCCATGTGACTTTGTTGGAAAATGTTCATGCAGTGATTCTACCAGAATTTAGCTTTTCTTCTGAAATCTCTCCTGATCTGGATTTCTCATCATGGACACCTCTGTAATGCATCCTGTTTTTATAATGATTGCTTTCCCCTCTAACAACATAAACAGTAACAAAAGTGGGAGGAATGTTAAGGCAAATCACTTCCCTTTGTTGTTGTATGCCTTCAAATTGTTTCCAACTTAAAACCTATCACAGGGTTCTCTGGGGGCTGAGCATGTGTGAAATACCCAATGTCATCCAGTGGGTTTCCATGGCTGAACGAGGAATCAAGCCTGGCTTCCAAGGTTGTAGTCCAGTGCCCAAACCACTACACCCTACTGGCTAAGATGCCTCTTCCACAAAAAGAAAAAAACCCACTGCACTTATTGTCTCAAATTTTGTAAGTTTGTTAAATACAGCCATCTCTGTTTTGCATTTTATGTGTCACATGCCTTGGTTACATGATATAAGGTGCTAGTTTTGCCATGAACACATAAGGTGTCTGGGGGAAGGAGATTAAGAAAACTGTTAGAAGTTGTCAGCTTCTGATCTGGCACATGGCTTGCTTCGCGTAAGAAGAGGAGAGGTGGTTTTCGCAACTTTCTTCTTTCTACTGAATTTTCTTTCTGCCTAAGAAAGTCTCCTGCATAGTACTGAAGGTGTCACAGGAGGCAGAAGGAGGAAGAGGGAGTTAGAAGAAAGTCAGCTTACCTGTCATCATACTTCACTTGGCAAGCTTCTGATCTTCTTTCATTGCATGTTCTAGATCAGGGTGAGAAAAGTACAGCCTCCAAGCCCGTTTTTGTGGCTGCCAGAGGCCCAAAATGCCCTAACATGACTCAAAGAGGTGTGTGGAGTGTTTTCCATTTCCACAACCTTTTGAGGCACCCCGATGTCCCAAGGGATCAAAAAACATTTTTGCTCCCCCCCAAATATTCTGGCATCAAAATGTCTTTTGGGGGCATGGGGGGCATTTACACCATTTTTTTTTTTTTTTTTGGTGGGGGGAATGGAACAATTTAGGCCTATGGGAAACTTTTTTTTTAAATCAAGAAGTGAACAACAAGTGATTTCTGCTCACTGCCTGTTGTTAAAAAAAAAGGCTCTCCAGATCCTATAATGGTTCACGAAGACTCGAAAAACATCATGAAAATGTCCCTATGTCCCCTATTTTTCTTTGCAGCAGCTGATATGATGGGGGGGGGGGAGCCCTCCAAGGTTTCCAAGGGGAGCCCTTGCCTTCCACAGTTGCCCATCACTGTGTTAGATCAAAAGCTGTTGCACTAGTCCAAGAATGGGAATTATTTGCCCATGTGTTGCATTTACCCCACCAAGGCTCCTAATATTGTTTCCAGTAACTGCCATCCCCTTCTCATTTCCAGAAAAGAACATATTAGTGCCATAATGGAGAATATCACACCCAGAAGGCTGCAGCAGTACAGTACTCCTTGTTTATTTGTTCATTCTGGGGCCTGAAACAACTTCCCCTCCCTCAAACTTGAAGTGACTATCTGTGGGCTCGAAATAGTACAGGAACAGTTCCCAAGTCCCCAGAGCTACCCAACTAACTAGCAAATAATGGTATGGAATAAGTCTAGAATAAACTGATTAATTTTCTTCATGTCTACTGGTGTATTATGGTTACAAGAAAGGATAAAGACCTCTGTATCAGGATGGATATTGCTGCCTATCAGCAGACAGCAGATAAAAATGCCACCACAATACTTCACAAAAATGTATTCAGCTCATTTTCAACTATAATGAATTCCTTTGCTCAGAGGAACCTGTTATCGTCTCTGTAGCAGAATTTCTCTCTCTCTTTCTCTCCCTCCCTCCCTCTTTTCAACTTCCTAATCTTATAAAACTGTTACCAGCATAAAAAACCTACAATAAAAGAAAACAAGGCTTTTTACCTGAAACAAGTTTCAAGGATGTGGAACACTAGTTCACAAACCTGATCATTAATCACTTTTGCACTTTGGAAACTATTAAAAATTTTTTTAGACTTGGTTTTGCTTTTGTTCTGCACGGAAAACACATTCCAGTACATTCTATTCCAAATAGTGGCCACCTGAGTGTCCAATTCATGATAATGTTTAAAACTAGACAGAGTTAACACCAACACTCCACTTAAGCATTCTTAAGTATTAGAATATCGGGATATGAGTGTTGGAAAGAAAAAATAGAAATTAATTTAGACAGGGTTTACATATGCTCAGCATTGGAAAGAAAAAATAGAAATTAATTTAGAAGAATGGAAACTAAAAGTCTTGGGTATGGTTGAGACTGAAAAATTAGCATATTCTTTAAAAAATAAGTCTGTTCAGAACTTTGAAAGACAATGGAAAGAGATAATAGATTTGTTAAACATATAAATATATGTGATGATTAGGTAAAAATATATTTGTATAAAAACGGAGGATTCATTATGAAAAAGATAGTAATGAATTAACTGAGGAAGAATAATATAGGGAAATGTGTGTGGG
The DNA here is from genome assembly GCA_948474755.1 of Ctenosaura bakeri. Classification (NCBI taxonomy): domain Eukaryota; kingdom Metazoa; phylum Chordata; class Lepidosauria; order Squamata; family Iguanidae; genus Ctenosaura; species Ctenosaura bakeri. The sequence continues at coordinate 17,180 of CAOLHI010004094.1, read as the reverse complement.
GGGAGGGACATACCGACACAGTGATGTATGCCTCTTTTTTATGTGTTGTAAAAACTAATTTTATATATATTATATCTATATATGTATATGTATATGTGCGTGTATATGTGTATGTATGTGTGTGTGTGTGTGTGTGTATGTATGTATATATATATATATATATATATATATATATATATAAAGAATCTCAGGTTATGAGTGGACTCTTTGACAATCTTTTAAGTTCTTATTTTATGCATATATATATATATATATATATTCTCCCTTAGGGAGAAACACAGACATGTTAATGTCCGAGTGTTGACTTTATATTACATTACATCTCATTGCATGTAAGGCATCATACATTTGCTTACATTATATCATATAGCCTTTAAGATATTACACTTTCATAAAAACTGAACCTTTGTCTCTCTTCAACAGGCTTTGTAATAGTTAACTCATAGAAGAACATTACCATCTTAAGAATATAACTTAGCCGTATATACATCAGTAGCAACAGCAGGTTTTTCCATACTTCCCATAGTGTCTGTTAAGACATTATACAGACATTGCGTAGAGGCTTTAACATGTACAGAATTCTATCCCCTGTAACATATCCATAACCATCTTTTCATCAAGGAATATAATCTCATTTGTTGAGGACTATGCATCTCTAAACATCATCTGTGAACACACAGGCATTCAAGGGTCAATCTCCTAGAGCACTCTGAAATCTTAACATCATCCATTCCCTAAGCATCCTACTGGGAATCCAACACACTCATAATGGGACATTTATTTCAGCGTGACTAAGTGAGAGTAAAGATTTTCTCTTTCTAGCTTTGTCTATATTTCAGCCTACTTTTCAGTATGATCGAGCAGTTTATCAATCTATCAAGAACATCACAACTGAGAGGCTGCATGGCAGCAATTTCTTCATATGCTGCAGTATGCCAGAAACCATCCAAGGTATTGGCCCCATCTTGGCTCATTCTGTTCTCTCCCTAGTCTTGCCCAGTCTATCAGTTGTCCAATCAAAATGAAACAAAACAAAGGTGCCAACAGTTCCCATATTTATGATATTCAATCAAAATAAAGGTCCTCAACTATGAGGTGACTGCAGCATACTAGGAGTCTTTAGCTGCCTGACATCCTAACTATAGCAGCTATTACATCTGGTAGGAGGTTATTCTTGATCACATCTGCTCATATCTTACAGTGCTGTAAGAAGTGCCAACATTCTCATCCCTTGTCTTATTTAGATTTCAATAGGTGCTTTGCCAAGACCTAAGGTACTGCTGGGTTCATGATAACAAACACACACACACACATTCTAATGCATCTAACCCTGTGTCATATCTTATACTATATATGCTTTACTCTACAAGTTATACCAGGTTACACTCATAGGTTTCTCCTCCTCCTCCTCCTCCTCCTCCTCCTCCTCCTCCTCCTCCTCCTCCTTCTTTTTCTTCAATTTATTATATACTTCATAGATTTCTTCCCAGGTCACAAAAATTGGAACTGAATAAGCCTATTGGATTGCAAGCTCATGGTATTGTGGTGAGGGCATGTTCTTACCATTCATTGCTTAGCTTTCCTCATGGAAGCTCAGCAACATAGCCAATAGATGGGGAATATAAAAGCAGTAGGAATTCCTGTCTTTGACAAATATAAAATTTAAGCCTAGTGTTCCTCACAAAATAACTTTTCAATAAGAATATTGTTAATTTATCTGGAGTTCAACAAAAGCGTCTTACTGAAAAGAGCCGATCATGCTACCTGAGTCACTGGACCATATGGAATTTAAATTAGTTAATTTCACAGATTTTAATAAAGAAAAACAGACTACATCACAAATTGTAATTCTTTCTGTAGCATGTTTCTTATTTATTTTTTTTTCTTAGATAAAGGGGCTGAGTCAATGCATCTTCAGACATGATGAGACCAGTGAAGGGTGACATAGACTTGATAATGAAAAGCCCCTTTATTGTTGATTATCTCTAAAGGTCTGAGAGGTGAATGAACAATTAACTCCTGAGATTTTTTTCCCTTCATGTTAAAGATAAAACTAATCCCAGCTGGTCATCTTTGGATAAGTAAGAGGCTTTTAAAAAGATGGTATATTGCATGACTTTAAAGTATATGTAAACCATCCCTTTCTGTTTCAGATGATTTTCGGACCTGGACATGGCATTGTGTCCTCATGTCAGATAGAAAGGCAAGACACCTGTGTTTAGGTTAATCAGAGCTCCATAACAGGAATTTCTGCCACAGTTACTCAACACTATGCAGTTTTCAAAGAGATAGCCATGTCAGTCTGTTTCAACAGAAATGGCTGAACTGGGATATATCCACAAATTCCTGTCAGTTATCAGAGGTATGAACAGAAACCATGATTTCCTGATGCATTACTTATATGAGTATCTCTGTTTTCAGCAGTTACCTATACAACAACAGAATTCTCACCAGAAAAAAAAATTCTCAACAGCAAGAAGACTATTGGGTAGGCAATATTGTGTAAGAGCTTTCACATCTCAGAACTAACAAACTCAAGACTTTCACACTGTCAACCTAGGCTGGGGGTTTAATCTTTCTTAGCTTTGTTCACCAGGGTTCTTTGTTCAGCAGCAGATGAGACCTGGTGGATGGGGAGGTGGAACTGCAGTGGTCTACTGAAATTCCATTCTAATGATCAGGAGCACTATCCCACAGTTTTCTGGGTTCAAGTGTGTATACTTGAAGCTGGATGGCTGGGACAGATTAGGCTGGGATAAGATTAGGGATTCTGTTGGTGTACCACCCACCATGCTGCTCAGCAATCTTCCTTCCTGAGCTAGCTGGGGTGATCTTGGGGTTGGTGTCTGAATCCTCCAGGCTTGTAGTATTGGGGAATTTCAACATCCACACTGGACTGCCCTCTTGGGAGTGGCTCATGACTTCAAGTCTGCCATGACAACCATAGGTCTGTCCCAAGTGGTATATGGTCCTGCTCATGCTGCTAGGCCCACTTTGGGCCTTGTTTTCTGTCATGAGTGGGGTAAATGTGATCTGGGAGGGGAGGAATTATAGTGGGCCATTAGTTTCAATTCCGGGATCCACGGCAGAAACAAAAATAATGTGAATGCTCAAGTCCCTATTAAAAATGGTGTAGCGCAGCAGTAGAGGTGTTCTACCATGTGTTTTAGATACTTTCCTGGATTATTAAAAAACCTAGAGGGAGACTGGTTGAGTGGGTAGAAGGAGTAATTAATAGCTTGCTAAAACAAGGCAGAGTACCTGCTTGCTTGAAAGAGGCTGTTGTAAACGATTACCAAAAACAAAATAAAATAAAATAAAACAAAGAATAAAATGAAAATACCCTCCTTAGATCCAACTATTTTGGATAATTATCAGCTAGTCTCTAACATTCCATTTTTAGACAAGATTCTGGAATGTGTAGTGGCTTCTCAGTTCCAGTGGTTTCTGGATAAAATTGGATTATCTAAATCTATTGCAATCTGGTTTCTAGCCTGATTTTGGGACAGAGAAAGCTTTGATCACCTTGGTGGATGACCTATGCTAAGAGCAAGATCAAGGGAGTATGTCCCTCTTGATTCTGGTGGACCTCTTAGTGGCTTTTGATACCATTGATCATGGTATCCATCTGGGTTGCCTTCCTGGGATGAGACTTTTGGGCAGTATTTTACAGTGGCTTCATTCCCACCTGGACAAGCAAACCCAGAATGTGGTACTGGGGGACTCCTGTCTGACCTCTTGGCCTTTGGCCTGTGGGGTCCCTCAGGATCTGGTTCTGTCTTCCATGCTATTTAACAGATTCATGAAATCACTGGGGGAAGTTGTCCAGAATTTTGGAGTTCAATGCCATCAGTATGTAGATGATACCTAAGTTTATTACTCCTTTCCACCACAAGACAAGGAAGCTATTTTGGTCCTAGACTGGTGCCTGTCATCAGTAATGGACTGGATGAGAATGAATTGAAACTTAATCTAGACAAGATGGAGGTGTTCCTGGCCAGTTAAAGGACTGATCAGGGAATAGTGATTCATCCTGTGCTGGATAGTGTTACAGTTGTCCTGAAGACAGAGGTTAACAATTTGAGGGTGCTTCTGGATTCAGCTCTGAGCCTGGAAGCCTAGGATTCAGCAGTGGCTAGGAATGCACGTGCACAGTTAAAGCTTGTGCGTTGGCTGCACACATTCCTTGAGATGTCAGATCTGGCCATGGTAACACATGCCTTAGTTATATCCTGTGTGGATTACTGTAGAGCGCTTAGTGTGGGAGTACCTTTGAAGAGTGTTTGGAACTTCAGCTGGTCCAGTTAGCCTCAGCCAGATTGCTAACTGGATCTGGCTATAGGGATCTCACAACTCCCCTGTTGCAACAGATCCAATGCTTGACAGTCTCCTTCAAAACACAATTTAATGGCTGGTTATGATCTTTAAAGCCCTACACAGCTCAGGCCCAGGTTATTTGAAGGACTGCACTGTTCCTTTCAAATTAGCCCATGCTTTGAGATCTGATAGGGAGGCCCTTCCTCTGTCCCACCACCCTCACAGGACATGTGGTGGGAATACCGGAGAGGGTCTTTGCAGTGCTGCCCTGATGCTCTGGAACTCTCTTCCCAGAGACTTTAGACTGGCATCCCCCCTACTTTCTTTTCACAGTTGAGTAAAGACTTCATATGCTGGAGATTGCTAATTGTTGTGCTGGAGTGTGTCTGCCTCCATGTGTGTGTGTTTAATGATGCATGTTTTAATCTTTTTTAAAAAATTGTTTAATTTTTTTTAACTTTTGTCATTTTTAAAGATGTCTTTTTTAATTGTTGAAAGCCACTTTGAGTCCTGATCTGGGAAAATGGAGGAATAGAAACAACAGCAACAGCAGCAACAACCTACTTGACAGACTTATATCATCTTATGCAGCTCTTTGAAGGTTTATTGTTGTTACTTGCTTTCAGGTTGTTTCCAAATTATAGAGCCCTAAGGCAAACATCTTGCAGGGTTGGTTGTCAAGATTTGTTGTCTTGATTGTCAAGATTTGCTTGTCAAGATTTGTTCAGAAGGGGGTTACCTTTGTCTGAGGCTGACTGAGAGAGTGTCACCCACTGGGTTTCCATGGCTAAGTAGAGATTCAAACCCTAGGCCATTTCCGCACTACACTCTTATAGTGCGATTATTCCACTTTCAACATCCTATGGAATCCTGGGGTTTGCAGTTTTGGGAGGGGCCGGCTGGTCCTTCCTGAAACTGCAAACCCCAGGATTCTATATGATGTTGAAAGTGGAATAATCGCGCTATAAGAAAGTAGTGCGGAAATGGCCCTAGTCTCAGAGTCACAGTCCAATGCTCAGACAACTACACCATGCTGGATCTATGTAGTCATTCTTAAACACCTGTGGGTTAATACTGTACAAACTGTGTATCTGAAGAAGGGGACTGATATTCACAAAAGCTCATTCTAAAATAAGGCAGTTAGTTTCAAAGGTGTTGCTAGATTCTTTCCCTCACCCCCCTTTTCTTTCTCCCTTCTCTTTCATAGCTCTATGGAAACAGTGCCTATAATTTACCTTGCAATTTACGGCTACCTTCTCATGCTGTTTTGTTAGCAGATTGTATTCAGAGGAAATTTACCACTGACTTCCTCTTAGGCTGACAGCATGTGTCTTACTCAAGGTCAACCAGTGGGTTTCCATGGCTGAGTGGGGATTTGAACCCTGGTCTCCTGGAGTTCTAGTCCAACACTAACAGTAACTTGCTTTCTGAGAGCTTGTTCAGGCCTTGGAGCAAAAATGTTCTATAGCGAGGTATACAGGATTTCAGGCTGAATGGTCCATTTCCCTGCTGCATAGATAACTGTGCATATATACATTTGATGTCTATTGATTTAAATGAATGGGAAATATCTTTTAGAGAAGATAGCTTTGTCTGTATATACATATTTCCAAAATATTTCTCATTTGAGGCACACATTTCTTTTTGCAGACTACACTGATAACCCATATGAGGCATAACGGGAAAATAACAACTTTAGATAGATAAAAATATTTCCACAAATAACAAATGTATTACTATTTGCTAGGGGTATGTTTTGGATTTGTTTCAATTGCGAACCAAATCAAGCTGATTCGAAAAACTGTAAGATGTCTGAAGTAAAGCAGGACTCATGTAAATGGTGATGCTGTGTGAAGTCTTCTGAGAAATGTAGTCCCCAAACCAACTTTTTCCAGTCTCTGATACAGCAGTGTTCTTCACATAGTTAAGGTGCTCAACCCCATACACTTCAACCCGAAGGGGAATCAATTTGTGTCCATTTGGGATTATTCCCATATAGATGAGTACAGAATTGAAGCCCAAGGGATATCTTTTTGTATTTCTTTTTCATCCTCTGGTTACCATTCAGTAGAAAGTTCTGGAAATACAAACTTCTGTCTGAAAGTATTTGAGAGAAGTTGCTTTGTCAACTAGGTATTTTCAGGATACTGTTGTGTTTGACATTGGTTTGACCATTCCCTATGTAGGTATCCAATTGTCATAAACATATAACTCATTTACAGCAATGTGATTGATATTCTGTGCCATCATACTTTGGCCAAAAATGACAGCTGTCACATTTGAATAGTAAAGAACGATCCTCAAGGGTAAGATATAAAGGGCCAGGTGCCTGGTATGAATTGTACAGCCATCCAACTCCAAGCAGAAACATCTCTGTGCTTTAAAAATAAAACTAAATCTGGTCCTGTCTGTAGCAATGCTTTGCTTTTGATGGAAAGAAAAAAAAAACATATATTTTCCAGGAGCAGAACATTCAGAAGCTTTATGATTGGCTCCATTCTGAGCTTCCAGCTAGCTAAAACCTGTCTCTCCTAAAGCAACTAATGACTGTGCAGTCTGGAGCTATGATAATAGCTTGGAAAGGGCAGCTGCCATTTTACAAAATGTTATTAGAAGAGTGGGGAATGCACAGTTTGAATGTGCTGAGAGAGATGCTAATTTTCCTAAGAAGACAAGATGGCAAAGACTCCAGGATCTGGCACTGCTCCTTGATTCCCTCAGATAGTACTTGTGGCTAGCTTCCCACAAAGCTCATGGGGTCTGCAGCAAGTACGTGTACCATTCTGGTGAGCCATGACAGGGACTAGTGTTCATAGAGTGTGGGTGCTTTTTATCTACCCAGGGCAAAATCTTCTACTTACAGCCCCTTCCCACTGCTCTGCCTTCAGTAGCTTCACTTGGTACACTGATTATTCTCAGGTCAGGAAGCTGTCAAAGTGTGGAGAGCTTTTGACTATTCAAGCATTTTGGACTGCATTTCCTACAGTTTGTTTTCATTACCCATGCTAGACAGAGGTGATGGGTGTTGTAGGCCAAAACACTCATCATTGGAAAATCAAAGCATATAGGCTTGAGTATTGTCAGGAAAAAAAAAGGTGGGTTGGAAATGGAATTAATTAATAAAATATGTTCCCTTCTGGGGTTAAAATCACAGGGGTAAAAATAGTCACTACCATATTTATACTAGCAATCTCTTCATTGGATGTATATAATGTAGTATCTGGGGCTGCCTGCAAAGAACACTTGGAAACTTCATCTAAATTAGTACATCCATTGCGCTCATTTGAAAGAGCTCCAATAGTTATGAATTTTCTGCTAAGTCATTTAAACACTGTTGTTGTGTACCTTCAAGTCATTTTTGACTCATGGTAACCCTAAGGCAAATCTGTCACAGAGTTTTCTTGGTAAGATTTGTTCAGAGTGGGTTTGTCCTTCCTTACTCTGAGACTGAGAGAGTACAACTAGTCTAAGCTCACCCAATGGGTTTTCATGGTTGAGTAGGGATTTTAGTTCTGGTTTCCAGGGTCATAGCCCAAACTAAAACCATAATACCACACTGGTTCTCCATTTGAAGGTCTCAGTTTTTAAAACAAAAACTAATATCCCCCCCCCAAAAAAAACCATGTGAGCCCATGTTTCTACCAGTGGTGTTGCTAAAGGCAGGGGCAAAATGAAATGCTCCCCGAATGAAATTTTCCTTCTGTCCCAAAATCTGTATCACAGCAGAGAGTGGTGGTAACTTTGCTTACCCCTATTCTTTGGATACCTAAACTGTGTTTCTAAATGCTTAACTGAAGTTTTAAGTTACAGCAATACTAGCAATACTAGATATTTGGGGACATAAGGAAAATTTCATTTGAGGACTACAGTGTAGTTATTTGAGGGCAACACTCTCATTTTGCCCCCCTCAATAGCTGCACCCCTGGTTCTTACACACATACATGCACATCATATGACACTTGGCTGTGAATGTTATCCATCCAAAATTGTATTAGCTTAGAATTCCACTGGCGATGCTGATTGGTGGGTTCTGGGAGTTGCCATCTAGAAAAGTAACTTTTCCAACACTGATATGAAATTATTATTATTTGTTTGGACAAATACTGTGGAAACTACATAGATCTGACTCTGTCTATATGAGTCTGGTTTTGATTGCTGGCTGTTTTATTGATGCATGTTATTAGCATTAATGAGATTGCTTTATAATGCAACTATGCAACTCACATACAGCCATAAAAATCTGAATGCAACTCTTGCCCTTTCATGGCTGACACTCTATTACTGTAGCGTGTGTTATCTTCTTGGCCGGTGAAGGTTTCATTAAGGTTTTGTACATATTTACTTCCTATTGCTCAATCACAGCATGGATAGATTAAACCAACATAAAACAGTTATAACTAATATTTGAGAATTAAATATGTGGATGGTAAAATTGCTACCTTCAGCTCAGGGAAGATAACATTTATAAAGGATTTATGTAGAGTACTCCAGTGTTTAGTGGTATAATCCTGAAGCCTGGTGTTTTGCTTTTTTTTTTTTTTTTTGACAAGGGGGCAGGGAGCACTGGTTATACTGAGCAAGAGGCTACTAATGCATAGATGATGCAAAAAGAATGCAGAAAGATTGCAATCATCCCTTGAAGGGAGAATGTAGGGATCACGGAATCATAGAACCATTGAATTGGATGGGACTTGCATCAGAAAATGGACTGTCATCTACAAAATTTATTGTGTGCACAATATCAAAAGATACTTTATAAATATGCTGGAACTATCAGCATGGTTTCCCCTGTTAAAAAATAACTTTGGAGATAATCTAGTTCAAGTCCTTGCTGAATGCAGACTCTGCATGGCAGACTCAGTGGTGGCTATCACTCCCATTCCAGTGAAGTTGAAAATCCTCCAGATTTCATTGCAGGTTTTAAAGGAACTCTCCAGGGTGCTGAAAACTGCTCTTTAACAGCTTTGGCATCATGGAGAACTCATTGAAAGCCTACCCAAAACTGAAATGGATTCACTGCGTCACTGATATAGGAGCCAACAATCACCACAGGGCTGGATACAATTCCAGTTAGCCATGGGGAGAATATTGTTAAGTTTGCATTTTGTTGAAACTTCCCTAATTAAAAATTCCTGAATCAATGCATGAACTACCATTTGGTATTTGCAGTTCTCTGACTTTTGCTTTACAGTTACAACATATTGCATGCAAAAAGACATACATTATTTTATGTCAAATAGCTTGCAAAAATATGTACAGAGTGCAACTTTCTCTCCAAAATGGGTATAGTAAGTGAAATAAGCACAAAACATGCATTCATTTTCATGCAGACTTTCTTTTCAGATAGCAGACCAATATGGAAATAAGTGAAATGAATTTAAGAAAAAAGAGAAGCAGAGAAACTGAAATAGAAGAAGTGGACAAACTGAAATTAACAGATTTGTACACCATGAAGTTGAACATTCCTGAAAGGTAGCAGTCCAGCTCCTCCTTAAATGTGTCTAGCAAAGGATAGATGATCATCTCCTAAGGTAGCTGGTTTCACCACAGAAATCTCAGAGCTGCTCCTTTCAGTTGAATATATCAAGGAGTGAATATAGAGTTTTCTACATACAAAACATAGACCAGATATAACAAATCCCTGAGGAGAACATACCAGTGACAGGAGGGTCTGACAAACTCTATTTTTAGAGGCTCTCATATTTTTTTTTCCTGTACCCCATCTAGATTCATCTAGTTTTATTAAGGCTTTTTTTTTGTTTGTTTCCTTGAATTTACCTTATGTTTTGGTTGGACGATTCAGAGGATTTTCCCCAATCAGTTTCAAATTAACGTCCATGTTGCTGAAATGCTGGTGGCAACCATGGAGCAGAACTTTAAAGAAGTTTGCTGGATCTACTTTGATTCTTTTGTTAGAATTACAGGTTCTATCTGGTAAAGTCTGGTGGAAATGCCATACACTTAGAAATTAAAGATTCGGAGTCCAGGAATTTGCTTTGTGTACCAGAGCTGAATGGAACTTCAGATACACAACAGCCACTCCAACTATTTCTCTTAAATTCTACCTTGAGATGGAAGGCAGGTTATGCAACTATTAAACAAAGAACACAGGTATCTAATGACACAGTAATTCAATTTATAATGTTAATAAGCTTATCTTATTAAAACAAATTGAGTTAAGAGCAATCTAAAGAAAACTACTCGCAATTCACTTTTTCAGTAAGGGAAGTAGTGCTACATTGAACTACAATGATAACTTTGTAAAGATAATTTCACTACTTTTGCCTGGTTACTTTAATTTTTTAGTTCTGTTAATAGTTAAAGGTCCTCTCTAAATATCACATGAATCAAGTGCTAGTTCGGCTCTGCCCATTGTAGATGTGGAGGCAATGATAAGGTAGACAGGAAGAGAATGTGTTTCATACCACAGGCCAACAGATGCAGCATTCAAGTATATTTTTAAAGTACTTGAACTATATTATTTAGAAATTGGAAACTAAACTGCTACTCTTTTAAAAATGGAACTATAACTTAACTACATATTTGCAGTTGTAACTGGAACTAATTGGTTTTTTACAAACTAATATCTCTATAAACAAGTTAGTTTTTCCACTCCCCTTCTACTTGTGTAAGAGCAGAAAATTTGTCCAAGAGTCCTTTAATATGGTAAATTATAATCTGTAATGTTCTGTGCATTGAGACAAAGAAATCATTTACTTGATATACAAAAGCAGTATTATAATCAATGTAATGTCTGCATTTATTTTGGACCAATAAAACAAAACTTGTTTCAAAGAGAACAAAGCAAAAGGAATCATGACTACAACGCGGCCACGTGCCCATCTTTTTCACTGTATTTATTCTAAACATATGTCCTCTCCTGCTGCGAATATTGCTGCAAAATACTAGGCTTGCATACAAAGAATGACTGACATCAATCCAAGTAAATGCAGGGAATTTTCAAGCAGACACTAATGTAAATGGTTTTAGTATCATCTTATACCAGTGTCTGAAGAAAGTTATGTGTGCCATTTTATTCCTAAATTTACTGATGGACTAGAATGGGCTTAGGAAACCCAGCTGCTATACTAGGCAAATACATGATGGAGTGGGAAAATGGGATCTTATCATCTTTCCCAGGATGCAATGGCCTGCCCACACAGATAGACTTTCTCAATATCAGGTTGTGACCTTTGTAGATTCAATCAGGAGCTTCACAAAAGGATGTAACTGACTAATATAGTATTATTTCTATATTGTACTGCTCGGAAGTTAACCTATTACAAATAATGGATTATTTACAATGAATTCCTCTTTGCAGTAATAATGCCATATCTATGTTTCCTTATGACTATAACTCACCAAAGAAAATCTTTCCTCCTTTTGTGATGTGACTGCAATGGTTTCATTAGAGTAATAGTTACAGTGGGTGTGTCTCCTCATTATATACATTTATTCTGTCCTACAGACTAGTGGCTTAAAAGCGGCTATGTCAGTTATTACTGAATAATGACAAACCAAATACCTAACCATAACAATAGTTAATTTTTAAAGCATCAGGACTGCAATCATGACTACTTATTTTTAAAAGTAACCTTTGAAGCTCTACTCTACTTTCATGCTGTTTTAGAACAGTACGTGAAATAGACTTGCCCATTGGGTTTAAGTCTTTAGTATTCTTAGAAACAAACTGATTTCAAGTTTGATGCATGGACTATATGGAAGCAGAGTGACATTTCCCAAACTGGACTTTATGATCTGTAGTATCACAGTGTATTTTTGACCAGTGTTGTAAATCTGAATTGGACTTAAGACATTAAAAAGAAAAAAAACTATGTATCACATTTGCACTCCAACAAACTATCTTTGTTTTTTTAAACAGTATTTCTTTGTGCTATAGGAAGCATGTTCCTGTCCCCCCCTTACAGTTTACTTGGCAACTACCTGCTTGTAATGTAATAATGCTAGAACCATTAACTCTGTGACCATGGATGCTGACTGTTATGTTAGTCTCCCTTTGATTTCATCTGAGACAATCATTGCTTTATTATTTGCTTGTGCCTCCATGTTCTGTGCATTTTAATTTACTTTAAAGGGTCTGGTCCAGATTGCATAAACAGACCCTGACAGCTCATTGATCTAGGACAGCTTCTAAAGTATATAAGATATACGCTGAAAATGCAATTGTGCAAGCACATATCTATAATAACAAAAGAGCAACAGAAAAAACAAACCCAATAAAAAGGAGAGCAAAGAGGGAACAAAGATCCACTTTCCTTTAACATACACAAGACTGGGGAAAGGGAAGTTATATGCATTACATGTTTGTTGTTGTTGTGTAACTTCAAATTGTTTCTGACTTATGGAGACCCCAAGGTGAACTTATCAGAGGATTTTCTGGGGCTGAGAGTGTGTGATGTGGCCAAGGTCATCCATCACTAAGCAGGGAATTGAGGGTCTCCGGGGTCATAGTCCAATGCTCAAAACTAGGGATAGGATGAATCCAGAATTTTCTGGATCTGAATCCCTGGAAGGTTCTGGGAATCCACGAATCTCATGAATCTGGAATTTTTCAAATCCTTTTTTAAAAAAGGATTTAAAAAGCAAGGGAAAGAAGGATAATCTTGGACAAGACACACCTTTCTCAGCAAAAGCCTAGTCAAAGGCAAACCTCCCTCTGAAGAAATCTGGCCAGGACAATTGTTATAGTTTTGTCTCAGGATCTCCCCAGACTGAAAATGTCTTTGTACATAGCCAAGAAAATGTGGATTAATCCCACATTTTCCTGCCTTTGTAAACAAGACCACTACAGTAGAGAGATAATCCAGGTCAAAACTGGCTTTTCTTTGCATAGCTCCTTCTGGCATCCTGGGGTTTGTAGTTTGCTGATGCACCAGAACACTTTGGCAGAGAAGGCTGTGACACCTTGTAAAACTACAAACCCCAGAACTGTGTCTGAAAGAGGTTTGCAAGGGAGCTATGCAAAGGAATTGTCCTTGAAATCTCAAGCCTGTCACTTCCAGTCAAGTGCTGAACTTAAATCTTAAATGTTCAATTTAAATATCTTAGAATACAAGCCTAGATGTAATTTGTGAAATTGTTAGCAAAGGCCATTATTTCTCCAAGGGAAAAATTCACCTACTTGCTATCTCCCCCTGTGTGTCTAGTCTCCCAAGTTTTCAGGCATCCTGGTCTCCCAGGTTTTCAGGCATCCCTGTCTCCAACAAACTGTTTGGATAGTGGATTCGAAAGATTTGGTTTGCCTATTTTGGCACAGGGATTTGGATTCCCAAATCTTGAATCCCTGCCAAGGATCTGAGGATTCGGTTGGCCCATCCCTACTCAAAACCAGACTGCTAGTATGAATAACTGCTAGTATGAAAAACCATAACTGCTAGTATGAATACAGAGTTTGGAAAGGTACTCTATTGGATGATAGCTGTCAGAATTGCTACCCCAAAAGGGGTGATTCAGAGGCCCACCCATGATGCCTGTGTCTCTGTGAAACAATGGGGAATTATTAGCTCAAATAGGAGACCTGCAAGGGAGAGTAAACTTGCAGGATCTTTTACACCTATGTATATGGATATTAATGCAGAGAAACCACTTGGAGATTAAAATTATGTTTTATTGGGAGAATGATATAATCACACACAAGATCCAAGCAGTCTCACAACTACACAAGACTAACCAAAGGAAAGGAGGGGAAAATGGAATAGCGAGAAGTTAGGGTGAAGTGGGTGATATTTACCTGTCCTGCAGAGAAGAGATGAAGTGATGTGTCTCAGACTAGGGGTCAGAGGGCAGCCCAAGAATGGGAATCAGAGCAGCAGAATGATGGCCAATATCTACAAGCTATCTGCTTTAGAGCCAGGGCCTAAATACCCTGAAGGGAAAGGTGTTAATGGCTTTCTGGCAGAGTAGACAATGGGCTCCAGTACAATCTACTGGCTTTAGCATCAGGTGACAAAATATTGATGAGAATTGTGACAGCTCCTTAATGTCTGGGCAGGTGAGGAAACAAAGGAGAGTTTTGGTGGGAAGAGGCGGTAGGTTGAAGACAATCAATTGCTCTGTTGAGGCAATTTTTGGTGCTATTGTTTCTCAAGTTTGAGCCACTGAGAGGACATTTGCAAGCTCATTATTTTTTTATTATTATTATTTATTTGTATCCTGCCTCTCCATATGGATTGAGGCGGCAAACAACTTGCAAGTAGCATGTATTTCGATACATTTCTATACATGCCCCCAACAAGCTGGGTACTCATTTTACTGACCTGACGAAGGATGGAAGGCTGAGTCAACCAGGATCGAACTCACAACCTTGTGGCTTGCAATACTGGCATTTAACCACTGCGCCACCAGGGCTCCATACATCAGAGCTTCTGTGATTATGACCTGGCCATGTCCTGAGGTCACTACTTTTGCACGTATTCAGCCAGTCCTTGGACTCAGCACAACTTCTCAGCCATAGCAGTATATTATTTATATTTCATGCCAATTAAATATTTGCCAATGATGTCATATTATGGATTGGGTGTGTATGGCATGGTAACAGAACCCTTCATCCAGGATGGTCAGTGTTCATATTGACTGGGATGTTCTGGGAGCTGTAGTCCAAAAAAGTAAGATTTCAACATATATGAATAACATACTTGGTCTTTTCTGATCTTGGAAATTAGGCAGGGCCAGTCCTGAGTAGGATCATGTGGCAGAATGGGAAGCTACCTGAGAAAACAGAACACTGTATGTATTTTTTAAAGTGAACAGCTGTGGTTCTGGGGGACAGAGTCCATGGTTTACATTTAAAAGGGTTCCAGATTCCCAGTCCTGTTTGGAAATGTTCATTACTGCTGTCTGAAACCCTAGAGAAATGCTGCTAGTCACTGAAGTCCTTGAACTAGATGGGGCAAGGGTCTGAATCAGCACAAGCTAACACCCTATGATATTCCTACAGATAGTGATTGTTGTTGCAAACAGATAACTCTGTTCTTATCTTGTATACACTTGGGCAGTAAACAGCAGTCCCTGCTGCTTCCTCTTACATTTCATTGCCTATTGGTTCCAGTGAGTTCATACTGTTTTCCTTTGCTTTATGGGGATATGCTTTTATATTTGCCAAGAGACGATGTATGTTGAAAGGAGAGCCCTAATCTATGAAGTCTTATGCTGCTATAGACTTTTAGCCTGAATTCAGGCTGGGGAGGGGTGATTGTCTAGATGCTGTTGGACTACACTTTCTATCAGCCCTAGCTAGCATAGCCAATGGTCGGGAAAGCTGGGAGTTGTAGTTCAACAACATCTAGAGGACCACATTTTGCCAACCCATGCAACTACTAGTCCCCGCTACAATGGACCCAGTGTGAATGGATGGAACTAACCAAATTGTTGAATTATTAACTTCCCATTGATTCAATATGCTTAGTGTAGTTGGGACAAGTGATGGGATTTAAGTCCTAATGTTCAAGATGTTAATATTATTGATCCATAGCTGCACATCTAGATTTTGAGATCAAAATTCAACATTCATAGTCTGGAACCAACATCCCACATTAAATTTTTCCCAGTTGATGGACAGTGAGCTCTTATAAGTTTTGAATATACTCACAAAGATTATTTGTAGATAGGCAGTTGAAACAGTAGGCATGAGGCTTGCACAACTGGGGTATACTTCACCCTAAACTTATTTTGTGAATTTGGCTACAGCAGACCCCCACCTCCCCAATCTGGTGTCTTAAAAATGTTTGGAATAACTTAAGTCCTACTGTCCTAGATATCATGCCAATGGACAAGGATGATTAAAATTGTTGGTCAAATTTTCTGCATTGAACTAAATAGGGGAGACTTGGTTGAAGACCAAGAATGAAAAGGATATTTGAATTTTTTTTTTAAATGTAAAAATTGGTTTCTTCCCAAGAAAATCCTGTGATACATTTGTCTTAGGGTTGCCATACACTGGAATCATCTTGAAGGCACACAACAAAGGTTTGGGAATTCCTGTAGAGGAGAATCCTAGATGGGTGAGAAACTTTAGATTTCAGGACTTATTCTACACAAAAATGCACATGTGTTTGTGTGTATGTGGAAAACGACATTTTCGGCACAGAAAGCAAGTTTCCTTCACGTAAAACAGCATTTTCTAAAAAGAAAAAAATGTTTTATTACAGAAAGCAAGTTTCCTGAACAGAATACAGATTTTCTGTGCAAAAAACAACAGAATACAGAACAATTCTTGAAGTATGAATAGTCTTTAAAAACTGTGCAGTTTTCAAAAACTTTCTGAGAGCCAGAGGAAAAGTGAAAAGTTATTCTTTCTTGTCTGTAAGAATAAACTTTACAAAGATTGATACTCCTACTGAATATAACATTACTTCTCTCTTGACATTTATAATCTACTTTTCAAGGTACTTTTCAAGGTATACTAATTCCCAAAGCAGACAACCATGAAAAACCAAGGGCGTGATCTATCTAACATTAAGGACATTTAAATCCAACTGATGTCTGTTAGAATGACTTGAACTCCTCCTTAATTTTACTGTTGAAATCAGTGGACCTTACAGGGCCTTTGGCTGGATCATGTGTTACAAATACAGTTTAAAGCAATGAAGCAACAATTTTGATATAAGATTAATGATCCAATAGTTTACATTTCTTAAGGTGTTTCTAAAAGGTCATCTCTCCATTGTGGCTCCCTCAACAGCAGTAACAGATTAGGTCACATTGCAGTTCCTTTCATTTATCTTTCCCACCAACAACACTCTAAGGCATTTGTTTACCTTTTAGTTTGGAAGTGAAATAGGCCTATTTGATTGGTTAAAGGCTGGAATCCTGTATACATTTGCCTGTAAATAAGCCCAATGGAA
>CAOLHI010004093.1:0-135609 GCA_948474755.1 Ctenosaura bakeri | reverse complement strand
CTACAACTCCCAGAATGCTCAAGCTAGTATGTCGGTGTTGACCAAAAGAACCACAACCCAGTTTTTCCCAAGCAATCTTAAAATAAGCTTGCATGTTATTTCTTGTATTGTATATCCTTTGCCTGGCATGTAATTAAACTTTCTTCACATAATTAAAAAGCTTTCCCAGCCCAAGCTAAAAATACCAGTCGGAGGCAGAACTACAGCCTTGTGCACGTAAACCGTGTCCTCTGCCCCCGAGCGCTGTCCTTTCCCATGTGCTAAATGAACCAGTGGTTTCGTTTGCCTTGAGAAAGACTTTTGCATTCATTTTTGGTTCTGAAGGAGGAAGAAGCTTGTTCAGCAGTTTCCCCATTCTCTCATTTCACAATTATTTCTTTTTTCAAATGTTTCCAGCTATTTCCCAACCTGTTTACTGCTAATATGCTGTTAATATTCTGCAAATATTTCTCATCTCAATTATTTCTTTGTCTTGTTTTTTCTTCCAAATGACCGTTAGAGACCCTGTAGTACAAGGGAGGCAACATGCACCCCCTCCTCATTTTCGTGGCTCCTCCTGCCCCCCCCCATTTAGCCACACTGAGGGCTTCTCCAGACGGGCCAGAAGGCCTGGGATTTGGTTGGATTTATACCTGTGCTTACTGGTATTTTCTTAAAAAAAGTACTCGTATGATGTACCTTCTGTCATGGAGATATATCATATACCTGTACTAATCATGGTCTATTTCTTGAAAATTTCCAGGAGTAGCTGTGACTTTCTAAACCCAGAGAACAGGGTGTGGTTTGTTTGTTTCTTTGACCTCAGGACTTTCTGTCGGCGGCAGGGGTTAAATTCCTCTTGCCGGGGTCCAGCGTCCCGGTTCCTCCTCTACTTCAGGGCAGTCCCACTGAGGATGTGTTGAGTGGGGTGTGACGCTTGCCAGAATGTTTTCCTTTGATTTTTATTTCATTTATATCCTGCTTTTCTCCCAAAGCAACTCACACCCTATATTAAAACAATACAACTAAAACATTCCAAAATACAAAAATAAAATAAAAAACACGAAATGCAAATTACTTAAACATTAGTTTAAAATTAACAGCACGTTAAAACCTAACCGTTGCGTCACCCCAACCAGTTGAAAGCTGAAGGCCTGTTTCAGTAGAAAGATCTTGGTCTGCCGTGAACGGAGAGCAGGGGGTGGCCAAGTGGGCTTCCCTGGGCGGAGAGTTCCACGGCCTGGGAGCAGCCACTGAGAAGTCTCTCTCCTGGGTCCTCACTCAACCTCCGTACCTGGGAAGCTGGTGGGGCCAAGAGGAAGCCCTCCTGAGAAGATCCTGAAACTCGGCCAGGCTCGTAGAGAGAAAGAAGGTCTTTCCGGTAGCCTGGACCTAAGCCGTATAGGGTTTTATATAGGCCACAACCAGCACTTTGAATTCTGCCTGGAAAGGGACCGGTAGCCAATGAACCTGTTTCAGCAAGCGAGCAATGCGCTCCCCATAATCAGCCCCAGCCATCGGTCTAGTGGCAGTGTTTTGGGTTTCTGAACAGTTCCCAAAGGCAGCACCACATAGACTGAGTTACAGTAATCCAAACAGAATGTCGTCAAACTATGTGTTGTTGTGGCCAAATCTGACTTCTCGAAGAACAGGTATAGCTTGGCACACTAGTTTTAATTGGACAAATGAGTTCCTAGCCACTGCTGAAACCTGGACTTTCAGGCTCATGGTTGAGTCCAAGGGCACACCCAAGCCATGAAGCTGAGATTTCAGGGGGAATGTAACCCCATCCAGAACAGGCTGAATCCCTATTCCCTCATTCGCCTTCCATCTGACCAGGAACACCTCTGTCTTGTCTGGATCAAGCTGGGAGTCGTCCTTGTACTGGTGACACTGGATCCCAGATCTCCAGACAGCCTCTCCCAGCAGTTTTTTCTAGGTGTTAAACAGCTTGAGGTCCAGAACTGACCCCTGAGAGACAGCAGAGGCCGATGGCCAGGGGGTTGAACAGGAGTCCCCCAGTGCCATTGTCTGAGTGTGGCCCTCCAAGAAAGACTGAAGCCACTATAAAGCCTCCTTTTCCTAGCTTAGAAAGGTGGGCCAGAAGGATACCATGATTGATGGTATTGAATTCTGCTGAGATGTCCTGGAGAACTGATGGGGGCACACTACCCCATCCCGTTCCTGGTGTAGGCCATCCTCTAAGGCAACCAAAGCTGTCTCTGCCTAAAACCAGATGGAGATGGATCCAGATAATCCGTTTCATCCAAGAACCACCCTGGAGCTGGGAGGCTGAAACATGCTCTAGAACTTTGTCTAAAAATGGAATATTGCACACTGGGTTGATAATTGTCCAGTACAGTGAGGTTCAGGGAAGGTTTTGTCTCTAATGGCCTCACTGTAGTCTCTTTTATAGGTGGGATGGAATCTTCCCTTGCTGCAATGAGGCATTTACCACTCCCCTTACCCACTCAGCCAGCCCCCCTTTGGTTGCCTTAATGAACCTAGAAGGCTTTCTTTCACAGTTGTAGGTCTAAGTTGTTGTTGTTTTTAATTAAATGTATAAGACAGAGGCCATTTCTGCACTAGACCGTTACGGTGCTATTATTCCACTTTCAACATCCTATGGAATCCTGGGGTTTGCGGGAAACCCCAGGATTCCATAGGTTGTTGAAAGTGGAATAATAGCACTGTAACAGTCTAGTGCGGAAATGGCCAGGGAACGGTGATAGTGGGGCAAGAGCACGAAGGGAAGGTGTTGCATTCATGGAGAGGACGATGGGGAGGAAAGGAAACCCCACTCCCATCTTAGTTAACCACTGGAGAAAAAGCAGGAAAACAGCGGGGAAAAGTGCACATATCCCAGTATTATTTAGGGCGGGACTAAATATTATTTAGGGCGGGACTAAATATCTCAATATGTAAAATCCAGAAGAAGGACCGCTCAGCATTTGCTGGACCTATGGCAATGCTGCTGCTCTTGCCAGAATCACACTGGTGAAATTCAACAAACAGTTGCGGTTGGGAAAGAAGCACATTTTTTCAGCCTTCCTGTCCATTTTGGAAGGGAAGGAGACATTCTGGCCTCCCAGACTGCAAGGCTGTATGGTACAGGAGGATGGCCGGCCTTCTACTCTGTACCATAGGCACCTGTTGCAGTGTGGGAACCTCTATGCTAGCAGTGCATTTCCTAATATGTTGGGATTCAGTGCTGTACAACCCAACATCAGTGGGAAGTTGCCTATCCCTGTTCTAAGAACTCTTGCTCTTGGCTTCTCTGCCGGTTTAAGAAAGTTACTCCCTTGGAATACAACCCCTAGAATCCACCAGGCTGCATGGCAGATATGAGGTTGTAGTTGTAGTCCAAAAAGCAACCCTTCCAAGCTCTGTCCCTGGCCTGAGAACGTGGAGCACTCGATAGGAGATGTAGGCATGTAGGGTGTGGTGCTGGGGGAACATGCAATTCACCCTCAGCTGGAAAAGGGGGCCAGGCCAACGTCCGTTGTGTTTGCACTTCAGTATGCGTTCATGCATGAGGCAGCTGGGCTGTGGCGTCTCCGCAAGGCCATGGGCTTCAAGGAAAAGTGTTTACCAGCAGTGCGCAGGTCATGGGCTGCTGGGAAGCCACCGCCTTGGAAAGATGCCAGCTTTGTAGGCAACCTCCGGGAACTTTGATGTGGGAGTTTCCCACGCTGCCAGTCTGGTGGTGTTTTAATGTCAGCTGGATTGAATTGCCCAGAACTGCCTTGCTCAGGTCCGAGGGAGCGGCTGATCCACCAGAGCCATTCTTATACAAGTGGAAAGTACGGGGAAGTTCCTTAATTGGGTTTTTGGAGACCAGAAAGCAGTAAAGGTGGACTTTCCTCCCTGGACGGAGACCTCTGTTTCTTAACCTCTGGTGTGATCCATGGCCTAGGTGTGTGGAATGACCTTTAAAAAAATGGGTGGGCTATCAGTTTATTTACTAAGTTACTAAGTTTATTTACTAAGTATTTCTAATCCACCTTTCATAGCACACTTCCTTTACAAGATATAAAAAAAAAACATGAAAAATTCAGAGACTGGAAAAGTAACTTAGTAGAATCACAGTTGCCCAAACCCCCTCAGCCAGGATGGTCAAGAGAGGTTAATAATTTCCAAGCAATTATTTACAGTTTCATCATTACAGTTAAAAGCACACATACATAGCAGTAACAGCAGTCACTGCAAAAGATATTTCCCAGTATAGTCAGCCCTCCATAACTGCAAATTCAACCAATAGCAGCTTGAACATATCAATAAATAAATAGATATCCAAAAAGCAACTTTTGATTTTGTCATCTTATATAAGGGATGCCGTTTTAGTACACCATTGTACATAATGGGATTTGAGCCTCCATGAATTTTGCTATCCATGGGGCTCTTAGAACCAAACCCGAGTGGATGCCAATGGCTCCCTGTGCAACACCATTTGAAGAAATGCCAACTGGAATAAACAGAACTTCAGAATTTGGTTTTAAGGCAGTGGTAGTGAGGACCTACGTCTCTCATTGGTGCAGGAGTTTCAGAAGAGTGGGGCCACCTCAAGAAAGTCCTGATAGCTCTTTCTGGTGGGCCAGGCGGTCGGGCCCATCACACTGTTCTTAATGTTTGGGCAGGTTGCACAGGTAGGTGGCACTCCTAAATGGGGCTGCTGAGAACCAACGTGGTGAGGTCGGTTTGAATGTTGAACTAGCAGCCCTAGTTGGTCAGGATCCTATCATCATCACCATCACCATCACCACCATCATCTATTTATAGATCTACATACATGGTGCTTTAGAAATAAACCAGCCAAAAACAGTGGGTCCTGCCACAGGAGTACAGTCTGAAATAACATGTATATACAGTACACACAAACACAAAGGGAAGGAAGCAATAAATAAAGCTGTACCATACAAATGTAAACTAAATTATCCAGATAAAATACAAAAAAAAAGAGTATAATATAAAACAAACTGACAACTACATGTAATCGAAGTATATGACATTATAAAACAGTATTCAACGAAACTCCAACTTTTGCACATTCTATGCTAAAACAAAAAAACAAAACAAAATAAGGAAGCTGTTTTAATTTATGCCAGCAATTCTTCTGTATTTGTTCCTGTTGTTCTGTGCCTTCAGGTCATTTCCAGCTTAGGGCAGCCCTGAGGGGAAGCTATCATGGGGTTTTCTGGGGCTGAGAGAGTGTGACACGGCCAAGGTCACCCAGAGGGTTTCTGTGGCTGAGCGGCGAATTGAACTCTGGTCCCCAAGACCATAGTCCAGCCTTCAAACCACCACACGATGCTGGGTCCCGTCTTCTCTAATTATACACGTGTTATTCTTCACTAATAATATTCTCAAGCGATTCATGTTAATTTCTGTGGCATTTATTCAGACTAATTTCTGTGCCATTTTATCAAGATTTAGTTGCACATTTTAAATCCTAGTGAAAATGGAAAAAATGCTGAGCCTGCCCCACTCCCGGCAAAAATTTAAATGTAATAATTGTCAGTCTTGTTAATTTCAGACATTGGAATAACAATTGAAAGTGCCCTTGGCAAGACCATTGGTGAGTCCTGAGGATCTAAACTCTGGACTTGGTTTCAAATTCTGCCCTAGTTACAAAGCAGGAGTGAGCAAGGTATTGCCCTTCAGTTGCTGTTAGACTGCAGGTCCCATCAGCCTAGTCAGCACACCTGTGGTGGGGAATGGTGGGAATTGCAAAGCTCCCATAAAAGTGTGTTTCCTTCCCTACTTGGCACCAAGAAAGATGGCTATGGATCTAGGTTTACTTTCCTTTGAGTTCCATTTTATTTGCCGTGATTCATTTTTATGACCTTTCTTGTTTTCAGAGATAGATAGCGTTGGCCAGAGTCACATCCAGCTGGCCCAGACGCTGCGGGAAGAGGCAAGGAAAATGGAGGATTTCAGGGAGAAGCAAAAGCTCCACCGGAAAAAGGTCAGGAGGAGAGGGCGTCAAAAAGTGCACAGCAAATCCTCAGTGAGGTCAGCCAGAACTTGGGACAAATGTTCCTGATTACAGCTTCCAGAATCCCATCATGCTGGGGATGCTGTGATCTGTAGCTCTCAAAGTAACATTTCCAAACTCCTTATGTCGCTGATCAGGATGCTCATGAATCTGTAGTCCCATTCACATTACACAATGCAACCACAGCCTGTAAAGTGGTACCAAAGACACGGGACGGTTCCACACTCGGCAGTTATAACACTCTGATGCCACTTTAACTGCCATGGTTGCACCATATGGGGCTGTGGGATTTGCAGTTTAGGCAGGCCCTAGAGCTCTCTGGCAGAAAATGCTAAGTACAAACCATGAAACTACAAATCCCAGGATTCCATGGGAACAGCAGGAGAGTATGTTGTACTGTCTCTAAGACCATTTCCTCACTGCACTGTTATAGTGCTCTTACAGTATTCCACTTTCACCATCTTGTGGAATTCTGGGGTTTGTAGTTTCCTGGGGAGGCCAAAGAGCTCTCTGGCTGGGAATTCTAAAGGCCGCTCCCTAAACTGCAAATCCCAGGATGATTCCAGTGGATGCTGAAGGTGGAATAATAGCACTATAACAGGGCATAGAATCATAGAATCATAGAATCATAGAAATGTAGAGTTGGAAGAGACCACACGGGCCATCCAGTCCAACTCCCTGTCATGCAGGAACACCCTCAAAGCACTCCCGACAGATGGCCATCAAGCCTCTGCTTAAAAACCTCCAAGGTAGGAGACTCCACTACTCTCCGAGGCAGCAGATTCCACTGCCGGACAGCCCTGACTGTCAGGAAGTTCTTCCTGAGGTTCAGGTGGAATCTCCTTTCCTGCAGCTTGAATCCATTGCTCCTTGTCCTGGTTTCTGGAGCAGCAGAAAACAAGCCCCCTCCTTCCTCTACGTGGCATCCCTTCAAATATTTAAACATGGCTATCATGTCCCCTCTTAACCTCCTTTTCTGCAGACTAAACATACCCAGCTCTCTCAGTCTATCCTCATAGGGCATGTTTTCCAGGCCTCTCACCATTTTGGTCACCCTCCTCTGGACTTGCTCCAGCTTGTCAATATCCTTCTTGAATTGGGGTGCCCAGAACTGGACACAGTATTCAAGATGGGGTCTAACCAAAGCAGAGTAGAGTGGTACCAGTACCTCCCTCGATCTAGACACCATACTCCTGTTGATGCAGCCGAGAATTGCATTGGCTTTCTTGGCTGCCGCATCACACTGCTGACTCATGTTCAGCTTGTGGTCTATGAAGACTCCTAGATCCCTTTCACACGTACTGCTATCCAGCCACGTGTCCCCCATCCTATATTTCTGTATTCCATTATTTCTGCCTAAGTGTAGGACCTTACATTTCTCTCTGTTGAATTTCATTTTGTTCGCCCTGGCCCAGCTCTCCAATCTATCCAGGTCATTTTGAATTTTGATCCTGTCCTCTGGCGTATTAGCAACCCCTCCCAATTTGGTGTCATCTGCAAATTTGATGAGCATGCCCTCTATTCCTTCATCTAAGTCATTGATAAAAATATTGAACAGCACTGGGCCCAGGACAGAACCTTGTGGCACCCCACTAGTCACTTCTCTCCAGGATGAAAAGCAGCCATCCGTGATCACCCGTTGGGTTCGGTCGGTCAACCAATTACATATCCAATTAACAGTAGCCCTGTCTAGCCCACATTTTACTAGCTTCGATGCAAGAATGTCATGGGGAACTTTGTCAAAGGCCTTACTGAAATCGAGATATGCTACATCCACAGCATTCCCTTCATCTATCAAGCTAGTAACTCTATCATAAAAAGAGATCAGATTAGTCTGGCATGACTTATTTTTGAGAAATCCATGTTGACTTCTCGTGATTATTGCGTTGTTTTCTAAATGATTAGAAACTGAACGCTTAATGATCTGCTCCAGGATCTTTCCGGGTACCGATGTCAGGCTGACTGGGCGATAATTATTTGGGTCCTCTTTTTTTCCCTTCTTGAAGATGGGGATAACATTTGCTCTCTTCCAATCTGCTGGAACTTCTCCTGTCCTCCAAGATTTCTCAAAAATTATAGCAAGCGGTTCCGAAATGACCTCTGTCAGCTCTTTTAATATCCTAGGATGCAATTCATCTGGCCCTGGAGACTTGAATTCATCCAATGCGGCCAGGTATTCCTGTACCACCTCTCTACTTATTATGTGCCTCATTTCCTCTGCTTCCTCCCCTGCTCCCCAACCGGAAGGTTGAGTGCTTGTATCCTTCTGGGAAAATACGGAGGCAAAGAAGGTGTTAAGTAGCTCTGCCTTTTCTCTCCCCCCTGTGAGTAATTCGCCATCTTCTCTGCGTAGCGACCCTACTGTCTCCTTCTTTTTCCTTTTGCTGCGGACATATTTTAAAAAGCCCTTTTTATTGTTTTTAATGTCTCTGGCCAGCCTAAGTTCGTTCTGTGCTTTAGCCTTTCTGACCTCCTCCCTACATCTCCTGGCTACTTGCTTAAATTCTTCTTTGGTGGTTTCCCCCTTCTTCCATTTCCTATACGTGTTTCTCTTAACTCTTAGCTCAGCTGAGAGTTCTTTAGTCAACCATTCTGGTTTCTTCAGATGCCTTCCATTTTTCCTCCTTATTGGCACAGTTTTAGACTGTGCCGTCAGTATCTCCTTTTTAAGGAACTCCCATGCCTCCTGAACTCCTTTCCCTTTCACTATTCCTGACCACGGAATTCCAGCCAGCAGCTCCCTAAGTTTACAGAAGTCCGCTTTTTTAAAATCTAAGACGAGTGTCTGGCTACCCTTATCTTCTCCTTCCCACTGAATGCTAAATTCCAACAGGGCATGGTCACTCCCCCCTAAAGATCCAACCACTTCTACCTCATTCACAAGGTCATCCCTGTTGGTCAAGACCAGATCTAGAATATTTGATCCCCTTGTGGCCTCTTCCACCTTCTGGACCATGAAGTTGTCTGCAAGACAAGCAAGAAACTTGCTGGACCTTGCTGTCTTGGCAGAGTTTGACTGCCAGCATATATCCGGGTAATTGAAATCTCCTATTATTACTGTATCTCTCCTCTTTGAATGTTCAGTCATTTGGTTGAGGAAGGCGTCATCCAAGTCCTCAGCCTGGGTTGGAGGTCTGTAGTAAACCCCCACCAGAATATCCCTGTTGTTTCTCGCTGCCTTAATTCTTACCCAAATGCTCTCTACCTGGCTTTCTGGGTTTAAGCCCAGGATCTCTTCACAGGTGAAAACATCCTTGACATACAAGGCTACTCCTCCTCCTTTCTTGTTTGGTCTATTTTTACAAAATAGGCTATACCCCTCTATTCCTATATTCCAATCATGAGACTCATCCCACCAGGTCTCAGTGATGCCTATCAAATCGTATTTAGGCAGTGCGTGGAAAGGCTGTAAGCATTCCGCTAGCTGACTCCAGCTGGTGCTGTGGTGCTTAGAACCAGGGTCCAACCATGGCAGTTAAAGTGGTACCAAAGTGTTAGGTAGTGCGGAAGAGACCACAGATCCAGAGCTTCTCTGTCCTTGAGGACCAAGCTCATGTAAAGGTTGCCTGGGTGGGTGGTGGAGTCTCCTCCTTTGGAGATTTTTAAACAGAAGCTGGATGGCATAGCAGAGGATTGGTCTAGATGGCCCTTGGGGGTCCTTTCCAGGTCTAAGATTCTGTGATTGAGGCCATTTCTGCACTACATTCTTGTAGTGCGATTATTCCACTTTCAACATCCTATGGAATCCTGGGGCATCTGGCCCCTCCCAAAACTGCAAACCCCAGGATTCCATAGGATGTTGAAAGTGGAATAATTGCACTATAAAAGTGTAGTGTGGAAATGGGCTGTATGATGCTGCAGAAGCTTTGGAATGCCTGTTTTGTGGATTATAGCTTGTGTTGACAGTTCTTATTACATATATCAGAGATTAAGATTTTTTGGCAACTCTGTGCATTTGTGCTATGGTGTTCAAAGCACAGATCTGAAAAGCTGCTTCTGGAGGAACTCCCTGTAGCTGTGCTGATGGGGTTCTGGGCGTTTTACATTTTCCCCTGAAGATTAACTCTTCCAAGCTCTGGCCCAAAGTGTATTAGATTTGAAAGTCTGCAATAAGAAACACATGTTAAAATATGTCAGAGGCAATATCTATCTCATTATAGTTAATTTTATCTTCTGACATGAGGTGCACATAGAGTCCTTTTTTCCTCTAGAAAGTGGAAGAGGTCAGAGAAGTCACCAACAGAAACTATTTATGACTAATGTGACTAATCTGTGATTAATGTCAATAACACAAAGCTGGACAAATTGGCTGTCGGGTTACTATTGGTCATTGGACATAGTAACGAGGTCAGAAAGTGATTTTTTGGGATTATAGTTCCCAGAATCCTCTAGCCAGTACAGCCACTGGGGAATTCTAGGAGTTATAGACCAAAATGGCATTTTCCCAACCGTTGGGTACATATAACAAATGTGTAAATACTGTCTTTTGATCTATAGGCAATGAAACATTTATTATTACAGTGGGATGATGGAGTGAGGTGAGGGGAATGAAGGCATTGCCCCTCATAAGAAATCTTCCCTTCCATGAAATTTTCCTTCAGTCCCTTAAAAGTTCTTGCATTACAGTAACTTGAAACTTCAGTTGAGCTTTTAGAAATGCAGTTTAGGCATCCAGAGAAAAGCATGCTGTCCAAAATTGCACAGGTGAAAACTGGGACATGTGCCCGAGCAACATCAGAGTGCGTTCAAGGTGGTAAAAGGTATTAATGAGGAAAAACAGACGATCTAGGAGAGGCTGCAGCGGTTTGCTTTTGCCTGAGCCGACTGGGAAGGGAAGATTCTTCCCTCTCCTCTCCTCTTCACAGTGGTAATTTAGCGCAAGCTACTTTCCTACTTTGAGTACAGTTTGCAGCCACTGAAGCAAGCTGAGAACAAAAGGGGGAAGTGGGAGGAGGGAGAAAAACTGGAACTTTTTAAAAGCAACTGAAAAAGTGAGATGACAGAGGATTAATTGGGAAATCGGGAAAGTTGGAGGGTATAAGAAAGGGGCAAAGTGCCCAAGGGAATGCAAGCACAGCAAATAGAAAAAAAGTTCTAGGTGGGAATGATTTTCAGTGTCTCACTCCTTGCAATATTAGAAGTTTAGGGAATGAAGGAAAATCTTGTTGGTGAGGATGGAATTCTTATCTGGAGGAAGCAATAGCTGCACCCCTGTAATATCACCTGCCAGGCTGTGGCAGCCTCACATCCAACCGCTTGTGCAGACGCAGTGATGCCAAACCCCAAATCCCTTGATTCTCGATTCCTGTCAAGAAGCTGTGGGTTTGTTTGTTTTCACTGACCTGAACTCAGCTGAGGGTGATGTTAGCTGAAAGGCGTGCCAGCAACAGGTCGGTCACCTGCCTATTGTTGCATGGCAGGCTGAGGTTAAATGCAAATCTGTGAACAAGGCAGGGATCACAGAGGGTCAGGTACGTTTCTTCACCAAGAGAATGTGGCACGTACTTTGTGGCTGGTCTCCTCAGTTGTTTCCCCTAAATGCAAGATCAAACCTCTGATGAATTTTCAGAGAGCCAGGCAAGTGAGTCTGCCTCTGCAAAACAAGAACAGAAGTGGAATTCTGGCTGTTTCAGGGTTTGTTTCCCTCCTCCGCTTCCCAATATTTGGCATTTTCTGGAGAGTCCCAGGAAACTGCCTGCTGGACCCAGCGCATTTGCCCATGCCTGAGACAGAGTTCCAGGTATACATAAACACCTGTGCTAACACAGAGTACACACAGCTGGAGGTAAGAGGCTGATCATGAAGCCTGAGTGAAATTAAATGCAGAAAGTACTGACAGTGACAATTACATTATTAACTCTGGTCATTAACAAAGGGGTTGCTGATGAGGGACACCACCGGGGAATCAACAAGATAATTAATATACATAGACCAGTATCCCCTTTGTAGCATATGAAGGTGTAAGTCCACCTTGTGCCTACCTACATCTTCTTTTCATAATTGCAGGGGCTGGTATTCCCTTCCACCTTCTGTAATGATGAAAGCCAGCCCCCAACTCACTGTTCCACCACTGCAGCCGGCCCCATGGCCATTTTGCAAATGGTGGAAAGTGATGAGGGGAAATTGGAGAAGTGTCTGGTTATGTCCTGATAGCCAGGTACAAAGGATTACCTCATCCACCAAGGTCTTCTGAGCCTCATTTTACCTTTGGTTATGGGTCTATAACCAGATGCCTCTCCAATTCCCCCCACCCTGCCCCAGTTTCCGCCATGCACGGAATGGCTGTGGGCAGGGGGAGAAAATGCAGTGGCCCAAAAGAAAGTCCAGAGAGTATTGAATGGCTGGTTGTAATGTACAGTCAGCCCACGGGTGTAGCTTCCATGGATTTGATTATTTGCAAGTTGTTGTTGTTGTTGTTGTTGTTGTTGTTATTATTATTATTATTATTATTATTATTATTATTATTATTATTATTATTGTGGCTGCTGCTTAATTAGCCACCGCCGGAGCTAGAAAGGCTCCAGGAAAAGTCTTAGACCCAAGAGTCGCAAATAATCAAATCCAGCAAATGTGGAGGGCTGAGTGTAAAAGCAAATTTCTGACTCTGATGGGATTGCAGAGGTGAGAGGTGGAAACCATACTTAAGTGGAATGGCTGTTCTCTGCATGCTTGGCCACTCTGGCCTAGTGCAGTTCTTCTGCCACAAACCATAATCCCTTTGAAGAAAAAGTAGAAATGCTGTGAAATCCAGATTCTCTCTCAGATAGCAGAAGAAGCTGTGAGGACCAGCAGAAGGTCCCAGGGTTGGGTTGGCTCCCTGTAGGAAAGAAGTTAAAATTCTCTGGTGCGTGGTGAAGTGGAGGGGAGTTAGAGCATTTCTCCTTCTTGCCCCTTGCGTGTGGCCTTCTGTTTTTAGCCGTGGGAAATGCTTCCCTCGCCTTCTGCAAAGCCGCACACACTGCTAACACTGGTGCTCTTTTCCACAGATCGAGCTTATAATGGACGCTATTCATAAAAACCGGAATTTGCAGTATAAGAAAACCCTAGAAGTGAGTTATCCTTCCCATCTGGTTCCCATCTGGTTTTTAAAATGTGACACCATGTCTCGTCCACTGCATTCGCTCTCTCTCTCGCTCTCTCTCTGCCTTTCTCTGTAATGGTGGGGTGGCTTCATGATACGCACAGCCTTTGCCAGAAAAGAAAAACACACAGGGAAGAAACGGAGTTGGATATCCTGTCGAGGCAGATGGGATTATTCTCTTGGTGGTCTAGTGTTTCTCAATCCCACAGAGTGCTCTAGAGGGAGAGAAAGAGAGAGAGGGCAAAGTCAGTCCCACGCTCTTGGAGAGGTTACCCTCTCATTTTCCATCAGGGAAGAGAACAAAGAGAGGAGGAGAAGAAAGCAAGGTCTGAAAACCATGCAGCCCTATGAGGAGCTGCTTGGGGAGCTGGGGATGTTTAGCCTGGAGAAGAGAAGGTTAAGAGGAGACATGGTAGCCGTTGAAAGGATGTCCTCTGGAAGATGGAGCAAGCTTGTTTTCTGCTTCTCTGGAGACTAGGACACGGAGCAGTGTAGTCAAGCAACAGGAAAAGAGATTCTACTTAAACATTAGGAAGAACTTTCTGAGGGTAAACACTGTTTGACAGTGGAATCTGCTGCTGCCTCAATGGAGCGTGGTGGAGTCTCCGTCCCTCTTTGGAGGTTTTTAAAGAAAGGCTGGATGGCCATCTGTCAGGGGTGCAGCGCTTGTGTATTCCAGCGTGGCAGAAGGGGCTTGGACTCAGTGGCCCTTGTGGCCTCTTCCAGGTCTCTGATTCTATAGCGAGTGAAATTTGTTGCCTTTCCCCATAGGACAGGAATGACAATCGATCCACCTCTAATTGCAGTTGGACCTCATATCCCAGAAGTCCTGGCCTTTTTGTCAGTGGTGAGGTGTGCTGGGAGTTGCATTCCAACCGCCTCTGGAGGACCTGATGAGTCCACTCCTGCCCTGGGTTGTTGCATATCTTGAAAAAGTTACTTTTTGGAGAGCACTCCCAGAATCCAATTGCAAATCCAGTAAACTAACAAAGATGACTAGATGGATGTTCCAGCTGCAAAGACAGTGAGGGCCATAGCCAGAGTCTGGAAAAAATAAACTAAAATAAAGCCCTTTTGGACTGCAGAATCCCCTAGCAAGTAGTGACCATAATGGGTGGAGGATTTGGGGAACATTAGTCCTGAAAAGTCATGTTTCTAAGCTCTGAACTGGTGAGAGCAATTTCAAAGAGAAATTACTGCCCATTTATCTCCTATAAAATAAATTTTGAATTTTTTAAAAAAATAAAACATAGAGTTTTAGAATTGGAAGGGACCACAAGGGCCACCCGATCCAAACCCCCACTTCTAGAAACCATTTTTAATGCTTTTGAAAAATGTTAGCAACCCGTTTGGCGAGAGGTAACTGCAGGACAAGAGAAATGTATGGACAGCAGAGGAAGCAAAACTCTCAAACCACTTCCTACTCTCTTGAAAGCTTGTGAATTTCCAACTGAGGTATGAGTCATTTCTCAGGGTTCCTCGTTACTTTTGCATAAGATTGTGGGCCATAAGATTGTGCCATTTCCCCTCCTTCCAATCCCTTTCAAGAAATGTGAGGGGGGCAGCTGGCGGCTGCCGGACCGCAATGAACTGTCATCAGGGGAACTCGGATATTATTATTGAAATCAATATCATCATTATAAACATCATCATCTTTATTTATACCCTGCTTTTTTCCCATATTGGGACTCAAAATGGCTTACAACAAATAAAAAAAAAAGACATAGTTAAAAACCACAGAACACAGAAGTTAAAACACAATCAAACAATTAAAATAGTTAAAATACACAATTAAAAACCCACACACCCATATCTGCAACACAATTAACAATATCCAGCACATTTTATCAGAGAGGTCACAGGTATCACCCATTGAATGCCTGTCGGAATAAAATGCGACTTCTCAAATCTCTCCTTGCTCTACGCGGTTTGTAGCTGTTACCCTGTTTTCTTAGGACTTCATTAAAGGATTCCCAAAAGCTGTCAGAATTTGTCTCCTGTGGGGGAAAATTAGCTCTGCACTGCTTTAGCTATGCAAAGAGGACAGGGTGATTAAGGGATCTTTAACCCAATGTTTACGGGGTCAGGTCCAGTCAAAAATCGCACCAACTGTTCAAATGTAAGTATTTTATTGACACAGATGTAAAGTCCCTACAATCACTCAGCTACACTCACTATAACAAGTATAAAAGACTGTAGAAAGTTAAATTTCATACAATCACTCAGCTTCGTTCACACTCCAAGCGTACAAGACTATAAAAACTTAGAAAGAGATGAAAATTAGGAAAGAGAGAGAGACATAAGAGTTTGATTAAATACAATACATATCCAGAATTCTTCAGCTGGGAGAAAAGATCTCAGCCACACC
This sequence comes from Ctenosaura bakeri, assembly GCA_948474755.1. Lineage (NCBI taxonomy): Eukaryota > Metazoa > Chordata > Lepidosauria > Squamata > Iguanidae > Ctenosaura > Ctenosaura bakeri. The sequence goes on along the minus strand of CAOLHI010004093.1, from coordinate 120,186 downwards.
TTGAGGGGCTGCGGGGAGCTTACAAACTTCATTGTTTTGCAGATTTGAAAGAATCTCCTTACTTTAAAGCTCTCAAACCTCCAAAAACTTCCTCAAGAACTATTCCCAACTCCAACTCCTTCAAAAGAATCTCTCCAACTCCCAAAAAAAATCAGAAAATGCCTGGTTATATGTGAACCATGTCTGAGAAAGCCAGATGTCCCAACTTTTTATTAAGATGGAGTGTTTCTTTTTTAGTTCAAAGAAAATACAACCAAAACATCCTTGTTGTTTCCTGTGAGATAGAATCCCTCTCCCGAGATGCAAGCATGCCTTAGGTGTCAGATTCCGGGCCATTTGCATTGTTAATTGTCTTCCTGATGGCTGCTGACCATCCTTTCAAGTTTCCGTGAGCCAATTTGCCAGATCACTCCAGAATGTATGACAGAAAACAGAAATCTCCTGCCTACATCCTTCCAGTATCTCTATGGCTCACTATGTTTTAATTATAAAATAATGAGGTTCCTCAGGACATGGTCGTTGGGTATACTGGGGGTACAACATAGCACTTTGATACCACTTCAGCTGCTGTGCCTACATTGTATGGAATCCTGGGATCTGTAATTTCATGACAAATTTAGCATTCTTTCCCAGAAAGTGCTAGTGCAATGTGTGGCTTGTGGTCCTTGGGAGCCCAAAGTGAAGTTCCAGGAGCCCCACAACACCCTACCAATTTTTTTTTTAATTTTTAAAAATTTTTAAAACGAATTTTTTAAATGTGTTCCTTTTATTTGAAAAGCAGGCACAAACATCCCAAATTGACTGCAAATGTTGCAGTTTGCTTCACTTACCCCTAAAATGCACACTTAAAATCCTGGGAAAAAAACCACAAACAAACCAAAAAGTTCCCAAAATTGCTTGAAATGGTAGCTGGAAGTGATGTTACATCAGTTCAATGGATCATTAATTATTATGGTTGTAGACTAGCATAAAAGAAGAAGGCAATTTTAACCATAAGGTATGTAAGACCGAAAGAGCCGGTGTGCTCTCGTAGTGGTTGGAGCCCTGGGTTACAACCCTGGAGGCCAGCGATCGATTCCCTGCTCGGCCACGGAAACCCACGAGGTGGCCTTGGGTGCATCACACTCTCTCAGCCCCAGAGAGCCAATGGTGGTGATGGTAGGTTCATCTCGGGTCACCATAAGTCAGAAAGGACTTGAAGGCATAAGACAAGGTGGCATAAAATACAATGAGCACATAAAATTCACATTCAGTAACAATGATAGGAATAGGAAAAGAGCAAAAAGTCAGCCCCAGTATTCTGACCTAAGCCCAAGGTTTGCGCACAATCCGTTCCGCTGCTCTGAAACGTGGCAGTGTGGTTTGTTGGGGCTGGGGGTGCCTGGGGAAAAACGCCTCCATCCCCTTTGGAGTTGCCAACCCTTGCTCTATTGCCTTGTCATACAAGGCAGTTAAAGTGGAATCATAGTGCTATAATTGTGCAGCGTGAAAGAGAACCAAGCTCTGATTCAGAAGGAACAGGCAAGCAGGAGGAGGGGGCATAAATTAATTCGGTCCCTTCCTCCAGCTGTATGCTGTCCACTTGGGCATTTATTTATTTATTTATGTAGTTGTTTCTTTGCCACCTTTTCTCCCAAAGTGGGACAGCTTCCAGTTAAAAAATAAATAAAACAGACATTAAAAAGATATAAAATTATAAAACTTACTTTTTTTAAAGAAAAAAGCTTCATAAACAAATAAAAGCTCTCCAGCTCGTCCGTTAAAACCTGCTTGAGAAGAAATGTTTTTGTCTGCCCGTGGAAGGAGAGCAGGGAGGGGGCCAGCCGAGCCTCCTACGGAAGGGGGTTCCGCAGGGTGGGAGCCGCCACTGAGGAGGCCCTGTCTCCCGTGTCCTCACCAGCTTCTGCTTTCGTGACCTGTTTTGTTGTGACTTCTCCTCCTAGGCAAAGCGGCTCTACGAACAACGGTGCAGGGACAAAGATGAGGCGGAACAGGCCGTCCACCGGAGCGCCAACCTGGTGACGCCAAAGCAGCAGGAGAAGGTACCAGGGCACGAGGGAGGAAGCGGGAGTTGGGCAAAACGGGGGCGGGTTATTGCAGGGGAGAAAGGCCAAGCGAAAGGGGCAACGGGGATGCCACCACTCTGTGGCTGTTTGGGGAGTTTTTCTCAGACCCCAGCAGGGGTGTAGCTGTTGGAAGGGGGGCAAAATGAGGGCATTGTCCCCCCAAAAAATTCTGCCCCCAAATGAAATTTTCGTTCATTCTCCAAATTTCTAGCATTGGAGAGAAGGAGATACTGAAAATTGTTTGCACTCTTTACCCCAGATTACAGCCTGGGGAAGTGACTCTGTTGAACGGACTGGCTATCTGGTTGCGAGATGCTGGGAGCTGCAGTCCAAAAAGGTCACTTCTCCAAGCTCTGCCCAGGGTGCAACCCAACCCTTCTTCAAACAGCAGCAGCAGCTACCCTGATTGTTCTCTAATACGTCTGTCCTTCCTTTTCTCTCCCGGCCCCAGCTCTTTGTCAAGTTGGCTCAAACAAAGACCGCCCTGGAGGACTCAGGTGAGCTCTTCATCGGTTTGAGGAGGGAGCAGAGTTGCCAGCTTTCAAACGGGCCTCTACCCTTGTGCTTTTTAAAGAACAATCTGATCGACAAGTAGTAATATGCCCAGAGCTGGGGAAAGTTGTAGGGAAATGAGACTAAAACTGTTAGGATTCAGCCTCCATTTAGCAGAGTTACACAGAGAAACGTTTAAAAGGTTGTCTAATGACTTGTGGCTTCAGGCTGACGGATGCAATAAACACGAACACAGGTAGCTTTGGATAAAAGACTTAAAATACTTTACTAATGGCTTCTTCATTTACATCAGTACTGAGAGCCTGCTACCTGTCTAACTAATGAATAGGAGAATCTTCGGTCTTAACTCACCATCATGCGAAGAGTTCAGAGGAAGCTGCCATGAGAACAAAAAGGATCAGAGAGAGAGCAGAGAGGAGGGGTCCTAACTTTTATAAGATCACTGACCCAAGCACAGTCCTGGGTCACATGATCTGATCCCTGAGAACCAAAGGTATTTCTGATCATGCAATAAAAGACAGGAAAGGGCAAATGGAGAAGATCGGGCACGCAGGAGACAAAAAAAGGGAGCCCTATCTGGCTATTTGCCCACTTGTTCTAACAACAAGATGGGGGAGAGAGAATGCTGAGATTTGTTTTTCCCAACAAAAGTTACTTTTTTGGGTTACAGTTCCCAGCCAGCAATGGCCATTTTGGGTGTCGTAGTCCAAAAAAATGTATTGTCGGAACTCTGAGCGTACTTTTCCATGCCATGGACTGGAAACTATTCTCCTGTTTATTCCCTAATTGTTAACATTTCCGAATGGCTGCTTCTTGTTGTCTTTCTTTCCTTTTTCCTATTCCTGGGCAGATGAGAGAGGATTCTAGCTTGCTGCATTTATAACACACTTCTCCCCTAGAGAACTTGGAGCAAGGGACGTTGCATGGTTCCCATGGCATTTTTATCTTTACCATAACTCTGTGAGGCAGGTCGGGCTGAGAGGTAGTGGCCAGAGTTCAGGGTCACCCACCGACACCTAAGGGGTTAGTGGGGCTTTGAACCAGGGCAAAATTCTGCCCCCTCCTCGCTTCTCCCCTCGCAGAGTTAATTGAGAGCAAAATATTTTTGCATTTTGAACTCAGTTTGCAGCACCTAGAGTCGGCCAAGGACAGAAAGTGAAAGTGGGAGGAGGAGAGAAAAACTGTTTGAAACCAGCTGAAAAAGTGGGATGACAAAAGATGAAGCAGCCCAAAATATGTGGGTGCCTGAGGCCAGATGGTGCCCTCTGGCGGTGAAAGAACGAATAAGCAATGGATTATTTACTGCCTTTCACTGGTACACCTGTGTTGGACACCCAAGAAGGTGGAAGCCGTCTCTTACTTTGAGGCCTTCATAGGTCTACAACTGGACTTGCAGGATGCTTTGGGAATTTCACCCTCCACGTTTTCCAGAAGAGACTGAATTGCTGTTGTATTTTTTATCCAATTACAGACAGGGTTTATCAGATGAACATCAGCAGTCTCGAGAAGATCAGGGAAGAATGGCAGAATGAGCACGTCAAGGCTTGTGAGGTACAAAATTTATTTATTACGAATTTATTATCTGTGTACCCCACTTTTTTTCCTTGTAAATGCTCAAAGTGGCCTACTGAGCCCACATAGTTAAAAATCATGAAATACAAAAGTTAAAAAACAAATTAAATGGTCAGAGAAAATGACGATTCAGTTGTCGTCCCTCCCTCAAGCAGTGAGGTTGTTGCTGTTCCCTCGTGAACATTTCCCTAACTGCTGGACTTCTGCATTCAAATTCTGAACGTGGTTGAAGAAATCAAAGCAGCCAGGCCAGTCAAGGGCTCCGGCATCTCCTTGCAACAGGTGGTGGAGTTAAGCCACTAAGCAGTGAATTCTCCTCAGACCATCCCAGGAAGGACGGCCCAGTTTTCCATACCAGGCTAACAGGCTCTCTGGGCTGGGGTACACGTCGCTTCCCTGGGGCGAGGTTAGCTGGAAGATGGATCCGTGGGGTTACGTAGAGAGCAACCAAACAAAGGAAAGGAAGCTGAACTGGAGAAAATCAGCTCCTTTGAAATGTGGTGCTGGAGGAGAGTTCCTTGGATACCATAGACTGCTAAAACAACAAATAAATGGGTCTGAGAGCACATCAGGCCTGAACTTTCCCTAGAAGCCAAGATGACTGGAATGAGACCGTCATACTTGGGACCTACCATGAGAAGATGTGTTGTTGCTCTTGTGTGCCTTGAAGTCATTTCTGACTTATGTTGACCCTAAGGCGAATCTATCATGGGATTTTCTGGGGGCTGAGAGTGTGTGATGCACCCAGGGTCACCCTGGGGTCTCCATGGCTCAGTGGAGAATTGAACCCTGGTCTCTAGGGTCGTAGGTCAGTGCTCAAACCATTGTACCATCCGTGGTCCCACTAGGAAGGCAATAATGCTGGATAAAGTAGAAAGCAGTTGGAAAAGAGGACGGCTGCCATTGCAGAGGGATGGACTCAGTCAAGGAAGCCTCAGCCCTGAGTCTGCAGGAGCCGAGCAGCCCTGTTGAGGAAAGGGTGACTTGGAGATCTTCCATTCACTGGGGTGCCGTAAGTCGAACTTGACCTCGCAGCAGTTCGCAGCCACAAGTTTTCTGTCTTCTCCAAGGAAGAATGCAAGTGTTCAAAACACCGTGTCAATTTGGAGAAGTCAGGGAACTCATTTTTCCACAAATCACTTTCTTACACGTGTTTGTCCTTTCAGCAAAGACTGTGCGTGTGGCCCTCCATGTCATAACTTTTTCACTTTTATGTTGGCTGTTTTCGGCTGGCCGGTTTTGAAGCCATTTTGTTATTGTCTCCTGCCTTATTGCTTTCTGTGGTTTTGACATATTTTGAATAAAAAAAATACCGTAGTCATGTCTTGCCTCTGGGTTTAATGGCTTCCTCTCCTTGTTTGCTGTTCAGTTTTTTGAGAGTCAAGAATGCGAGCGGATCAACTACTTCCGGAATGCCCTGTGGCTTCACGTCAACCAGCTCTCTCTGGAGTGTGTCAAGAATGACGAAGTAAGTGAGGAATGACCAATCAATCAAGCAGTAAATCACTTCATTTGTATCCCAAATTTTTCCCAGACTGGAATGGGATAAAATACTGCTACTTTTAGAATCCTACCACCAATATTCTGCTGGGGTTATAATTCAGAAACAGTAACTTTCCCAAGCATTGCTTAAGTTTGTTTTATCAGCAAGGGATAGATTTGCCAACTTCCACCTACAGAAGCCAACTAGACAGGAAGCTGAATTTTCCTCATAGAGTCCTATAGTTGGAAGAGACCCCCAGGGCCAAATCCAGTCCAATCCTGCCATGCAGGAAGACATGATCAAAGGACTCCCTTGGACAGATGGCCGTCCAGCCTCTCTTTAAAAGTCTCCAAAGCAAGAAGCTTCACCACACTCCATTAAGGCAGCAGCAGATTCCGCTGTTGAACCGCTCTTACAGCCAGTTCTGCAAACTCTCTGTCTTCTGTAAGGGCAGCAGACTAGCTTAGGATACGGAGGAGAGATTGTCTGTGGGTGCCACCGGGTGGGGAAGGAAGTATCAGAAAATGCCAGGTTTTATTCCCGAACAAACCAATTTTATTTTGAAGATCCATATGACCTCTTCCTCACCCTGGCACTACTGAAGATGTTTTATTCCTGCTTCCCAGGTCAGCTTAGATAAAGCCAGGTTTCTGCTGTCTTGGATCCCGTAGAGGAGGCCACCCAGTAAACACGGCTGTTGATTCAGGAGAGATCAAGAGTGGGAAAGAGGAATATAAGCTCTGAAACAAAGCAATCTTAATGGTTAGCAAGAATAATACAGCTAAAACACTTTAGCACTTTGACTGTAACTCCTGAATAATAATAATAATAATTGGAAAAAAGCAACTCAGTGGAAATAGGTGAAAATCAGTTTCTGAAATGTTGCATGAAGCTGGATGTGAGAATTCAGGGTCTGGGGACCCCTGGGCATTCACAGAGCCCTCACAGGGGGTCTGCAAAGCTCTGCTGCTGGAGACCAACAGAAGTGGCAGCAACAGGGATGCGGCAGCAAGGGGTTGTGTCTGTGGATGCCGAGGGAGCAGTTTCAGCATCCGCACCCCCCAGCTGTGTGTCCTTGATGAGAGGAAAAGGGCAGCAGGCGTATGCGTGTCCCCCAACGATAACTCTGGAGACCACGGTTTGAATCCCACTCAGCCTTGGAAGCCCACTGAGCAACCCCAGGAGAGTCACAGTGTCTCTCAGCCTCAGAGAAAGGCAAGGAAGACCCTTGTGATAGGTGTGCCTTAGGTTGCCACAAGTCAGTTTTCAGAGGGGAGGGACATGATGACTGGGAAGACCCTCTTCTAGTCAGCGGCACTTGTGACTTATGGCAATGCTGCGGTGAACCTATCACAGGACTTTTGGGGGGGGGCAAGATTTGTTCAGAGTGGGTTTGCCTTTGCCTTCTTCTGGGGCTGAGAGTGTGTGACTCGCCCAAGGTCACCTAGTGTCTGAGTGGGGATTTGAATCCTAGGCCATTTCCGCACTAGCCTGTTATAGTGCTCTGATTCCACTTTCAACATCCTCTGGAATCCTGGGGTTTGCAGTTTCCAGCCCCTCCTGAAACTGCAAACCCCAGGATTCCATAGGATGTTGAAAGTGGAATCAGAGCGCTATAACAGGCTAGTGCGGAAATGGCCCTCGTCTCCAGAAGCCATAAATAAATATTTGAATATTTAAATAAATACTTGGATTTTAAATCTTAATGTAACTATTTAAATCTTGAGTAAAGTGTTGGGATCCTTGGCAACAAATTATATTTACAAGGGGTCCTTGGTAAAGAACCACTGTGATCCATGATCAGCGGAAGGGAAGAGGGAAGGGGAAGTTGGTGAGGAGGGGAAGAAACGCGGCATATTTCCAGAGGAGAGCAAATGCAAACCTATGAATATGCAGGTGCAATCAAAAGAAAAAGAACTGGAAGCTCTCAGTATGTTGAGGCAGCCTGGTGGAGCCCTGGAACATATTTCTCTTTCCTCCAAGGGGAAGGAAAACATAAAGAGGAAAAGTCAGAAACTGACCATAAGGCTGACATAGAGTGGAGCCATGCCAAAGAAAAAGTCTGCTTAGCCCTGAAAAAAAAAATGTTGTAAGCTCTTAATGATTTCAGGTTAAGTTTAACATGCACAGAACATTCTGAGCCGTGTTTTAAAACACCGGGATGCATTCTTTTGATAACTGGCTAGAATACCAGTGTAAGATACAAAGAACATGCATCATTTAGAAACAGTGCTGGTTTTTATTTGGGAAGCTTACATGAGTCCTGTATCCTTTCTTTGCTCAGTTGCTGTTACTGCATGTTTTTGTCTATATAAAGTTGGCTTAATTGCTTTTTTGGGGTGGTCCTCGGGCTTCCAAGCCAGAGTCCACCTGGCACTGTATCGTTCAATAAACTGCTGAGTCCAGTCTACTGCAGGGTTGCCAAGAGCCCACACTCCCTACACAAAAATAGTGCTATCATTCCGCTTTAATGGCAGTGGTTTCATCCTATGGAATCCCTGGGATTTGTAGTTTGGCGAGGCACTGGAGCGCTCCGGCTGGGAATTCTCCTCTCCCTCAACTGCAACTCCTAGGACTCCATAGGGCGGAATAATGGCAGTGAAAGTGGAATAAGAGCGCAATAATTCTGTAGGGTGGATGAGCCCTGACCCAGGGCTATGCCAGGCTCCAAGATTTCTGTGCCAAAGCCTGAGACCTAGTGATGATCCCCTTGGACGTCATAAGGGACAGGCCCTGGAGAAATGATCAAGCATGGTACATGAAGCAGTGACCGCAGTGTGAGAAAAATATGCATATGCTTTTCAAGGGAGCACTTTCGCCCTGAGATTCCTCTCCTTCCAGGCCCCCTGAGTCTCAGGCCATGCTTGGAAATCTGGGAAGCCTAATCTACTAACAGAGTCAGTGCATGAACTTTAGAGGGCTGTTTCCCCCTTGCACACAGATATCTGTTTCATGCTGATCTTTCCCACCTCTTCCCACTCCATGGAGCTAATAAGAATAGTTTCAAGTGGTGTGTGAATTGAGATTAAGAAAACAAATGTAAGGGCGGGGTGGTCAGACACCTTTATAGCTGGAAGAAAAATGTTTTGAAAACCTGATTGCACGTGCATGCTGTCCAGCATTTTACAGATGAAAACGGGGACGTGTGTGGCCAAGAAACATCAAAGTGTGGTCGAGATGGACAATGTTATGTATGAGGAAGAACACAAAAGCTAGGACAAGCGGCAGCAGCAGTGTGCTTTTGCCTGACCCTACTGGGAAGGGCAAGATGCCACCTCCCTCTCCTCTTCTCCTGGCTGAATTAATCAACTGCAAACAACTTTTGCATTTTGAACTCAGTTTTCACCAGCTGAAAAGCTGGGGATGAAGGGGGAAAGTGGGAGGAGGGGAGAGAAACTGGGACATTTTAAAAGTAGCAGAAAAATGGGAGGATAGAGGCTTAATTGGGACTGTTCCAAATTGGGACAGGTGAAGGGTAGGCATGTCTCCTTCTTCCCTCAGTGGCTAAGGGTATAAATCCTATTGATCGGCCCAACCATTTAATCAATGAAATTTGAAGAAGTGTTGGCTTGCTAATTTCCCATTGATTCACTGGAATTACTCTAGTTGGGGGTCCAAATTTGTTTGAGGTTTTCTTTTAATACATGGCTGGACTTACCCTTGCAGTTGGTCCTTAAAGATAATTTAAAATGTATTGTCAGCTTTGCTTATTTTTTGTTTGTTTCGAACGTGGTGGCAGTGGCAGAAGTACTTATGGAAGATATGCATCACCGTGGAGCTCCACTGCCACATCTTGCAAGCAATCCATTTCAATTCCTGAGAAGTTTATTCCTCTTAACAAGATAATTTTTGAGAAAGGAAGAATGTTCTTTTCTTAGGATACACTGGTGCGGAGGGGGGGGGGTGTAAATATGTCCTCTTTCCTGTGTTTGTGGGGAGCCTTCCTTTGGGATCAGAGGAACAATTCCTTTTTGGCTTTGCAACTTCTGGACACATAATCCTTTTGCCCCTTTCCAGAACTATGAGGAGATCCGCAGGAGCCTCGAACAGTGCAGTATTGAGAAGGACATTGAATGCTTTGTGAACTTCCGCAAGACGGGCTCCCTCCCACCAAGTAAGTGGACCTAAGTCACATTTCTGCAAAGAATAGGAAAGTTACTTTTTTTCTGTCATAACGCCCAGAATCCTCCAGCAAGCAGGTCCATTGACTGGGGAATTCTAGGGGCTTTAGCGCAAAAAGGGAACATTTCCAGGCTCTGAGTTTCTGAAGCTCACACGACATGAGATGTGGTTGACTACGACACAAGAGGTGCGTAAAATAGGAGGTCTGCCTTTGACGCCTGATTAAGGGCTTTATCACAAAAGACAGGTAAATCACAATTGCAGCAGGATAATAATGTCTTTGGCTGGGACATATCACATGACCTCATGACCCTTCTGTTGTTCTCCAAGTGGGAGACTGTTTGAAAAGTGTTTCTTTTATTAACATAGAATCATAAAGTTGGAAGAGACCACAACAGTCATAGAGTCCAACCTCCTTCTGCCATGCAGGAAGACCCCATCAAAGCCCTCCCTTTGGCAGATGGCCATCCAGCCTCTGCTAAAAAACCTCCAAAGAAGGACGAGACCTCACCACACTCCTTGGAGGAAGCAGCAGATTCCACTGCCGGACAACTCTGACCATCAGGAAGTTCTTCCTGAGGTTCAGATCAACTCTCCTTTCCTGCAGCTTGAATCCATTGCTCCATGTCCTAGTCTCTAGAGCAGCGGAAAGCATAAAAAGTCTGTTTATGACTTCCTTTGTAAAAGAAATGCTTTCCAAATGGTCTCCCAGTGGGAGAACAACAGAAGAGGAATGAGGTCATGTGATCTGCCCCAGCCAAAGATGTTATCATGCTTCTGTACTTGCGATATACTTGGCTTGAGTGATAAAGCCCTAAATGGAGAGGTGGGAAATACAACAGAAGAGAGCAAACATTTGCACAGGTGAGGAGGTGTTTAGCTTTTTTACACTCATGGTTGTCTCTCTGTGGGTTTTTCCCTTCTCTAAGTGATGTTGATACAGTCTTGGAAGCTGGCTGGGAGGAAAGGCTGGGAAGAATTACTTTTTTAAAGACTACAACACCCAGAATCCTCCAGCTATTGTGCCAAGCAGCAATGTTTCATCTTTGCCCCAGGAGGGGCCAGATGAGCTTGTGGTGCTGTAGACGTTTTGCCTTGTAAACTATACTATTTGCTTGAAAAACATCAAAAACAAGAACAAACAAACAAACCCAAACAAGCTAACAGCCTGTAACTGGAAAGGGAAAATCAGGAGGCCAGCTAAGTAAGCATGGCAAGGTATGAGAAACTGACTGATAAAAATGGGAAAGCAAAGCACAAGCACAATTTGTCATTTAAAGGCGATTATGGTCCCTCCTCAGTCAATTTAAGGACTGAAATAGCCTTTTTTTCTAAGGAGTGTTTTTTCCAAAGGTTCAGAGGAGGAGTGAGGCCCATCATAGTCTCCGGTAGGACAAAATGTTTAGTTTATGTTTAGTTCATGTTTAGTCTGCAGAAGAGAAGGTTAAGAGGGGACATGATAGCCATGTTTAAATATCTGAAGGGATGCCACGTAGAGGAAGGAGAGGGCTTGTTTTCTGCTGCTCCAGAGACCAGGACAAGGAGCAATGGATTCCAGCTGCAGGAAAGGAGATTCCACCTGAACCTCAGGAAGAACTTTCTGACAGTCAGGGCTGTCCGGCAGTGGAATCTGCTGCCTCGGAGTGTGGTGGAGTCTCCTTCCTTGGAGGTTTTTAAGCAGAGGCTGGATGGCCATCTGTCGGGAGGGCTTTGAGGGTGTTCCTGCATGGCTGAAGGGGGCTGGACTGGATGGCCTCTGTGGTCTCTTCCAACTCCACATTTCTATGATTCTATGAAAATGGCCTCCAAGGCTTTAAAAGTTACCCTCCCCTGACTTGGAAAACATCTGTCATAACTTACCCCCTTGAGGACTCAGATGAGGAGGAAGAGTGCCAAGAAGTGGCATCTCCCTTTGAGTCTGAGGAGCTGGGGGCATGGGCAGTTGGGGGTCCTGCTCCCCAGCAGGACTTGGCAGAGGCTGCAGATGCTCCCATCCTTGGTGGGGAGATGGAGAAGCAGCATGTCCAGTATCAGCTAACTAACGCCGACCCAGTTAGGTACTAATGAGGCAGCTGCGGCCTGGAAGGAGCTGCTGATGAATATCTGGGCAGTTCTCTCTCAGCTTTAATGTTGATAATTGTCTTGTATGGTTGACTGGCAATACTCTCTCCTGCTCTTGCTTTGGCTTGACCTTGGCCTGGCTATGTTTGGGCTATCCTGATTACCCTTTTCTGGCTCATGTTCCTGGACTTCTGGCCTGCTGAGACAGCTTCTGGACCGCCCTTGTGCTTCTCCTTTCATCTTGCTCAGATAAACCATGACTGACCTGGACTGGAGTGACTGCTTAGCTGTTTCTCACACCAACAGCCTGGTGCCTTGGGCACTTGCTGACTTGTGTTCAAGACAACATCTTTATTGGAATAGATAAAAAAATAGGAATACTAAAATGCTACAGTAAGACATTTCAGCCTTAAATGCAGCATGATTTGATTCAAAGCAGCTGGAGAAGGTGGAAGCCAAAACCTGGCAGAATGGCCATTTGCTCACTGCAAGACACACAGAATTACTAAATTGTGTGAATAATGCGGCAGTTGCTTTGACTTGGGTTTCTCCATATATCACAATTAAAACCATATGTGTAATTGTTGCAGCTCCTTTTAGACTCAACTGTTGGCCAAGGAATGAGCACCCTTTGAAATGATTTTGGATCTGATGTTTTGGTTCATTTACCAAATACAAATACTTAAGGAAGTTTCAGTTTTCCTCCTTTCTTTCTGCAGCACCCGTGGTCTATGAAAATTATTATAACTCACAGAAGAATGCAGCGCCAGGAAAAAATCAAGCCCAAGCTCCCGGGAGGTAAGAATGAGGCACTGTTGAATCTTAGGGAATAACTTGGTTGTATTTATACTTGCTTAATTATATCTGCACTGGCTTTTTGTTGGCTTATAATAAACTCACAAAAGGCACAGTATACTAGATGCTACAGTATATACGCCACGATATGCAACCCTGAATGTGCTGTGAAAAGACACCCTGGGAACCTCGGAGGTTCGTACTTTACAGTGGCTGTGTGAAGCTTTTATGTAGAGTAGAGCCTTTGCTGGATTTAAAGACCAGACGCATAGCTCAGAAAAGTGTGATGCTGGCTGGGGGATTCTGGGAGCTGCAGCCAAAAAATAACTTTTCCAAGTCCTGCTTGTATCCTCTAAAACAGGTTTCTCAACTCCAGTTCTTGCAACCCTGGGGTCCCACAAGAAGTTGCAAGAGTTTCCATGACTGATCATGATTGAAAAAACAAAACAGTTTTCAAGCTGTGGCTGTAATAACTTTTATGCGGGAGTTCCTCCAGGGTAAAAGGGTTGAGAAAGACGACTCTAAAAGCTGAAGTTTATTAAGTGTTCTCTCTCTCTCTCTGTCTCTCTTTTTTGCAGAAGGCCGCAGTTACCTGTTCCAGCCAGCAAACCAGGTAAGCAAAATGGGTGCTTTTGTATGAATTAAGATTCACTGGTCTACTCACTTCTTTGCCAGTCTTTTCTTCATGGGTTCCTTCCTTCTCCTTTATAACTTTTGGGACCAGTCCTGATGCTGCTGCAACAGATGCATGTAACCAAGGGCCCGAGGAGGGGTGGAGGTGGTCAAGATGAAGTTGAGAAGCAGCTGCCTTCACCCTTTCCTTTCCATCCAGTTGGAACTAATTAGTTTCAAAAAATTAAATTTGTTACCTTTATTTCATTTTAAAAAAAAACACCCCAGTATCCCTTATCTGAAATGTTTGGGTCTGGAAGTGTTTTGGATTTCAGATTTTTTCCCCTACTCTCTACTTTTTTCTTTCTCTACTCTCCTTGGGGCTCCTTTGAAGGGAAGGGTCATTTTCCCACCCAGGCATCCACAAATGACAGAGGGGGCATCATGGCAGAGAGAGAAGAGGGGCCAGGGCTTCTTTTAGGTCCTCCCAGGAAGGACTAAGCTCTCGCCTTTTGCCACTCTACTCAGAGAAGGAGATGGTTCCTTTTTTTCTTAAAATAAGAGTGAAGGTACAGCACTTATAATGACTCATGGATAAGTTGACCCAGGTTTTTTGGGTCAATTTTTTGACTGAAATCTCTAAACTTCTACATAAGTATATGCAGTAGGTGCATTGCTCAGCAAGCCAGCCTTGGCTGTCCCTGCCTTTTCCCAGGTTCTTGGCAAACCTGGCGTGATTGCTGTGTACAGTATGGTGTGAAACGGCCTCCCTTAGCTTTCCCAACAAACACCTGAGAGAAGAGCTCTTACTCCTGTACGAAGGGCAAGTGTCATCCCCCCTCATTCAGGGTTCCCTGGGGAACCTGTGAGTGTCATGGCAATTTCACACATCAACATTATCGTGTGCCTTTCCTTAGTTTGCAATGTACGTACATGCCCACTTGGGTCTGTTTGCTTGTTTGTTGTCATTCTTATTCGCTGACAGCTTATGAGAGGACCCCCCCCCGCCGCCAAGATACCCTGCCATGAATAGCTTAGTCAAGGCCCTGCACACTCAAGGCTATGACTTCACTGAGTCCGTCCACCTCGAGGGTGCTCGTCCTCTTTCTGCTGCCTCCCACTTTAGCAAACGTCCTCTTACGCCATCTCACAATATGTCCGCAGTACGACGGCCTCAGCTTAGTCATCCTTGGGTTCTAGGGAGAGTTCAGGCTTGATTCATTCTTGGACCCATTTATTATCTTTTTAACAATCCGTGGTATCCACAGAACTCTCTTCCAGCACATTTCAGATGAGTGGATTCTCTTTGTGTCCGCTTTCTTCATTGTCCAGCTTTCACAACCACGCTAACCTATTGTGATGTATGTTTTGCAGTGGATCCTGAATATGCAACTGTGGATGGATATAGTTTGATACACCATCCCTAGCCGAGAATGTGTAAGTTTTTTGAAATAAAAAGGTGAATGAGATTTGGCGGGAGGTGGCTGGGAGTTTGCCACTGTCTTCAACTGGTCATTTGTAAGTGTTCTGGTGTGTTGGAACCTTCCCCTGCCCACCTTGAAACTTGGGCAGACCTCTGGATGATGCAAAATATCATGGAATTCTTTGCAACATCTCAACGGGAAACCTTGACAACTCAGAAGTTCTGAGGTTGCACAGCCAAACTCAAGCCCTAAATCCTTTACTGAGATAGAATATCCTGAGCCACATTGGCACCACATTCAGGGCCAGCTGTGCTATTAGACAAAGGAGGGCACATGCTTTGGAGTTGCAGGTACACGGGGGCACCATCAGCACTGCTGCAGCCATTTCTCTCTTAAAGAATAGAGATGAGGATGTCACACAACATAGCCTGCACTTTCAAATCTAACCTGCTGCCTTCATGTGCAAAAATCTGTCTGCCCTTCTGATTCACAGCTGTGCAGGAAAAGGCAGAAATTGGGATCTCCTCCATCTTGTCGTTTGCCTCAAGCAGAACAGTTTCTTGGGTTGGTCTTCCTAGCAGCCTCATGTTACCCACACCAGCAGTGGACACCAGGGCTTGTCGCTATAGCATGAGCTGTTTGTGGGAATGTAGAGAACCACACTGGGACTGGGTCGCTCAGAAATGTTGCACAAACTCTGACCCGCAGCAGCAGCAGCAGATCTCCAGGGGCTTAGGACCTTATCACACTACACTGTTATTGCACTTTAACTGCCAAGGCAACAAACATCCTGCGGAGTCCTGGTATTTGCAGTGTGGGGACGGACATTTGCAATTCTCAGCTGGAGATCTCTTGGACCTCACTAAACTACAAACCCCAGAATTCCACAGGAAGTTGCTATGGCAATTAAAGTAGAAAATAGCACTATAACTGTTTAGTATGTTAAAGACTGTAGGAAAAGGTCCTTCTTAGCCTGGCTGCTATGTGAGGTCCTTGACTCAGAGAGGGAGAGGATCTTCTGTGCCTCCCCTCCTGGGTAACACCTCGCTTGAGTCTTGCCAGCTCTTGAAAGCAAAATTCTATGGAAATTCGGTGAAAATTGTCCCTGGCTCACATTTTGGCTTAAAACCTGTTGGTTGGTCCTGACTATCCTGGACCATTGAATCTGTTTTTGAATGGTATGTGAACACTTTTGCAACTAGAGTGGATGCACTGAAGAATGGGTCTACTCTTACAATAGAATTCCATACCCTCCAATGTTGTACAAATGAAAACCAGGACACAGGTGACCAAGCAACATCAGAATGTTGTTAAGGTGGCAAAAGTTATTAATGAGGAAGGACAGGCAAACTAGGAGAGGCTGCAGAATTTGCTTTTCCCTGAGCCTCCTGGGAAAGGCAAGATTCCATCTACTCCTCTCCAGTCCCCGCTGCTGAGTTGAGTGCAAACTACAGGCCTTTCCGCACTAAACTGTTACAGTGATATTATTCCACATTTAACCTCCTGTGGAATCCTGGGGTTTGTAGTTTCCTGGGGAGGCCAAAGAGCTCTCTGGCTGAGAGTTCTAAAGGCCCTTCCCTAAACTGCAAACCCCAGGATTCCATAGGATGGAGAAAGTGGAATAATAGCACTATAACAGAGTAGTGTGGAAAGGCCCTGCCTTTTCACTTTGAACTCAGTTTGCAGCAATTGAAGTAAGCTGAGGACAAAGAGACAAAGTGGGAGGAGGAAAGAGAAACTGGGACATTTTTGAAAAAACAAACAACAGCTGACAAAGTAGAAGGAAAGAGGATTAACTGGGATTGTCCCTGCCCAATTGAGACAGTTGGCAGATATCAGCCTTCACCGGAACTGGGATTGCACTGATGCTGAGCCAGCCCAAATCCAGAATACACATTGGTGATACTTTCATTAGCCCCTCTCCTGGGGCTGGAGGGGGGGCCTTACACTTAACTTGCAAAGCCCACTAGCTTCTTTTATCATCAGGCAAAGGCTGTAAAAGACATTATCATGCAGGGGAAACAAGAGTGATGCTGTTGGAGTCAGAAAAGCCTGCAGATCTGCATCTTTTTGGATATTATAGTGAGAAGATTTTTTTTGTTCCGGGAGAAAGCTGATTACTCGTCTACCTCTCCCTAAAAAAGACAGGTGAAGGAACCACACCGACACAGACAATAAAGCAGTGGTTCTCAACCTGTGGGTCGTGACCCCTTTGGGGGGGTCAAATGACCCTTTCACAGGGGTCACTTAAGACCATCGGAAAATACGTATTTCCAATGGTCTTAGGCTCCATTCCCTCCTTGGTGGTGGTGTGCAAGTGCGAGCCACACGCTCTCATCCTCCTGCCCCCTTTGGCGGGAGCGCGTGCAGCCACAGCGTCGCCACAGCAGGAGTGATGGTGCGCAAGCGTGAGCCACGCACTCGCGTCCTCCTGCCCCCTATTCAGAAGGGACTGAAATTGCTCCCCTTCTCTGCTACCGGGAGAACCTCCCATCTGATGGGCCAGCTTGCAGGGGGGTAGCGGCAGCACGGGGGGCAGGCCCCCTCCTCGCCACGGCCCCTGCCCCACTCGCCATGGAGGGGGGTGCTGCGGAAGGGCTGGGGGGCTGCAAGGCACCGCTTTTCCCGGGGGGCGAGCTGTGCCCAGTGCAAAAGACAAAAGCACTGGGATTTGTCTCCCCCCCCCGGCCAGGGTCGACACTCTGGAAACTTTTCCCACACTGCCCCCCAGCAGAAACGAGAGCGAAGCAGAAGCAGAACCCGGGGGGGGGGTCTCAATGTTTTTTCCGCGGGGGAGACATGCGGCTCCTCTTTCCCTCCCTGCCCGCCACCTCCGTTCCTGGCCTTTGCCGGGGGGGGGAGGCATTGTAAATAATAAATAAATAATTTTATGGTTGGGGGCCACCACAACATGAGGAACTGTACTAAAGGGTCACGGCATTAGGAAGGTTGAGAACCACTGCTATAAAGGAAGACCACCAAATATGAGTCCTCAATTGTATGTAATAGTGAACCCAAGAAGCCCCGTTTTGACAAAGTTCAGTGAACTCCCAGCATCAGGTTGCCAGGTCTGGGTTAAATTTATGCTGGCCCAATTAACTTTAGAAAATTACTTTTACAAGTTAAATTTCTTACTGATACCCATTACCCTGTTTCAGAAGTAAAACTGCATTTTTTAGAGGGTAGGTGATTAAATGACTGACCGCATTTCTCAATATGTTTCGTTACTTTTCCATTGTTATTTAAGAAAAAGACTTCTCAGTTGAGACAATAGTGGGGAACCTGAACAATTCCACTCAAAATGTCTCTAAAAATGTTTTAGGAATGTTATGAGATGTGGCTTCTCAAGCCAAATGTGGAATCAAAGTGTTACAATTGTACAGTGCAAAAGGGTCCTTCATGGACACCATTTCCGCACTAAGCTGTTATAGTGCAATGATTCCACTTGCAACGTCCTATGGAATCCTGGGGTTTGCAGTTTTGGGAGGGGCCATCCGGCCCCTCCCAAAACTGCAAACCCCAGGATTCCATAGGATGTTGCAAGTGGAATCGTCGCGCTATAACAGCTCAGTGCAGAAATGACCCAAGAGTCATCGCTCCACTAACATGTTGTAATTTGCTCACAATGCACATCTTTTCCCACAGATCTTGATGCCTTGTTGACCCCAACTGAACCTCCATGAGGAAAGCAAGTGAGAAGGAAGAGCTGCGTTTCCCAGTTTGCATTTTTCTCTGGCTGCAGTAATTCTCTTTTTTTTTTAAAAAAGAGATCACTCTTGCTTAACAGAGGATGCATAAAAAGGACAAGACCCCCCTCCCTCCATGACTTCTTGACAACAAACCCTGCAGACAGATAGCGTCATTTCAAGGACGGCGTGGAATCCTTAAGCATGCCAGTGGCTGGAGCTGGGTACCCCCTGGTCGGATCCCCCCGTGGCTGTGGAACTCACTAGAGGGTCCCAAGCAAGTTGCTGTTACCTTGCCTACCTCACAGGGTTGTTGTGAGGGCAAAATGAGAGAATCCCGTTATGTTTTCAACCTTTTTGAAGAAAATGTTGGGCACTGCTGTGAAAACTGTTGCTCATGACATGAAGGTAAGGGTATGCATTGAGATGACTTTTTTTCCCTCTGCCTTTTTAAAGTATTTGCCCTGATGCTGCAGAGCTCAGAGCAGAAAGACGGAAAAAGCCTAAATTATCTTAATAAATTAAACAAAATATTAAAAACAAACAGAACACTTACTGGTGTGCAAGTCCCTGTGAGCTGATGCGTGGGAATCAAAGACTGGTGCCAATATTTAGGGTGATTAATCCTCTGCATTGTTATGTGGGCTGTGAGCGCTGGTGTTGCAGAACTCAGCCTCCTGAGAAGCCTCTAATTAAAAAGAAAAACAAATTGTTGCTAGACCTTATATAGTTCTGGAAGATGGAAAAATATCTGGATGTCAGGGCCTGAAGTCTAAAGAAAGTAAGGCTTCTGTGTTCTCTACAAATTCTTCTTATTCCCTGTGGGAAAGTGGAGATTGTGGGGGCTATGTCTCTGGACTACAGCTCCCATCATTCTTCCCCATTAGCTGTGCTGCCTAGGGCTCTTGGGACTTGTAGTCTAAAAAAAAAAAATCTGGAGGCCCCCCTGAATCCCACCTGTTGCCTTTCCTGTAACCTTTAATTCCCTCCTTTCTCTAATATCCTGTTTCGTAACCCCAGGATACCCCTCCTTGGAGGGAAGGGTCTGTGTTTAAAGGCCATTTCCACACTAGGCTGTTATAGCGCTATTATTCCAGTTTCAACCTTCTATGGAATCCTGGGGTTTGCCTCAAGGGCCCCTCCCTAAACTGCAAACCCCAGGACTCCGTAGGATGTTGAAAATAGAATAGTAGCCCTATAACAGTCCAGTGCGGAAATGGCCAAAGTTTTACTCTTTAATAATATTCTTTAATTGGTCCAGCATAAATGGCCAAAGTAATATTCTTTATTCTTTTTATTCTTTATTCCGATGTGGAACTCCACAAACAGCATCAGTTATCCAGGGCTGATGGGTATTAATTTAACTTACTGCCATCCAAAACAGATCTTTTTCTCCCCCAGTTCTGCTGGTTTTGAACTGGGTGATGATTCATAGAAAAATAAGAGGTCTGGTGAGATAAGTAATGGCATGAGATGGCCAGAGAAAGGGAAGATCAAAGACACGTCCCTCTCTCAAAGCCCTGGGACGGGGCAGACAACTTCTCAGAGTTGAGAAGGCGCATTGGGTGCCCATGCACTCAAGACCCATTCCGTGTAGTTTAATTGCTCACTGGATTTTCCCCTGCGACAGTTCCCAGAAACATATGATGGAAGGAAGGTAAGCCTTCCATGCTGTAAAATTATTGCAAGACTGCAGGGCAAAAAATGTTTTGGGACTTGTAGTCTTCCAAGCTCCAAGTGAGAGGCTGCTGGGCCGTCTTCCCAGCTAACTTTGGGTAGATTGGTGCTGCGGGGAAATGTCTCACCACCCCCAGGACGCTAAAGGGTTGGAATGAAAAAAATGAAGAAAAAGGTACAATAAATTGAAATAAAGGGATTCTACAAAGTAGATTTTGTTGTATATTGTTGTTCAAGTTTTGATGTTAGTGTAAGCTGCTTTCGGGATGATTTTACGATGAGAGAAAGCAGCATATAAATATACTGCTGATAGCAAATCTCTTATTAATTCCTCCCCTCGCCCCATTTTTAACTGTTTGGTTTGTTTATATGACGAAATGAAAGAGCAATGGACTTGCTTCCTTACTGCGATGGTTAATAAAACATGAATTGAAAACTCCATGCAAAGCTGTGTGGCTTATGTCATTGAGCTGTACGACGTCTGAGTCTAAGTTTTCACAATTCATTATTTTCGGGCGCTGTTCCAAGAGCCCTTTAAGGACTGGTGGATCCACAGCTTGTGTTAATTGTCGGTGAGTACTGGTTGCTTCTTGATGAAAAGTCTGAGCTGAGAGAACAGTGCCTTTGTGGCTGAGGTGACATTTGAATGCAGGCCTTGTTACCCCAAAATGTGGGTGACTCAGGGGTCCCCCCACAATGCCAGTACCTCCATGGAACAGTGGGAAATAGTAGTTCAAAATTAGAGGTCTGGGGGGGGGGTAACCTAACAAGATCTTTTACATAAAGGTTTACCAGTACTTCTGCGGGGAAGAACCAGCCAGAGATCCAAAAGTAAGCTTTATTGCATTTTATTGGGGGAATAGCACTCTCACAGACAAGATCCAAGCAGCCTTGCAGTCACACGAGGCTAACTGAAGGGAAAAGGAGAAAAGTTTTGGACAGTGAGGCTTAGGGAGATGTGGGTGATATTTACCACTCCAGAAGAGCAATGGAGAGGCAGTGTGGCTTAGACTTGCATCTAAGGACAGTACACGGTTGGGAATTGGAGCAGCAAAGTGCTGACCAGCAACCAGCGTACTGTGATTGGACTGGCCAAAAACTGAGGTTTGACTGCCCTGTTTCTCCCTGGAAGGCAAGGGTGTTAATGGCTCTCTGGCCGAGTCCTGAGAATGGACAATGAGGTTTGGAATGGACGAACGGTCACAACATTAGGTGGCAAAGGGGCCAATGGTCGCCCTGATAGCTTAGTATTTGTTGGACAGGTTTTAGGATGAAGGGAAGTTTACCGGTCAGCGGGAGAGGGGTCTTGTGGGAACCTCCCAGGCACTATTGTCTGAAAGGCCGAGTCGTTAAGGCCAGCTGCAAGCCTGTTATCTCTGGAGCTTCCTGACGATGACTTGGCTATGCCTAGAGGAGTTTTCTGGCCTAATTTGCAACGCATCTGTTCAGCGAGCCCTTTCCTCTTATCCAACTTTGTCATCCAGCCTTAGCAGGGTACGTTTAATATTTATGTCAATTAATATATTCTTCCAATTGAATCGTATTTTGCCAATTAAATCATATCAAAGTATGGAGGGTACAGCCTGGAAACAGCCTCGTGGCTTCACTCCACTGTGAGAATCAGACCAGCCACCAGCCAGGATAATCTGCAAGCTGCCTTCCGAGAGAGCAACGCCCGATGTAGGGAGATTGCTTTTGGGGTTGGAAGTGGTGGCTTTCCTGTCCTGGCGCAAGGCTAACTAAACGGCCCCTTAGGATCCCTTCTCACTGAATTAAAAATACGTTCACAGATTCCGCTTGATTAGCAGAGCTATGAAGAGATGATGGTTTCCTGGCACGCTGTGTATCATATATGAGTCCTTGGGGCTGCATACTAAACAACATTTATGTATTTATCCTGTTAAAATTAAATAAATAGCAAAAGCAATTTCCTCCGGATAGGCTTTGACCTCAAAGAAACTGACTTTTGATAAACAGATGTCAACATCAACAGACAACAGACAATTGGCAGAAGAAGGTTGGGATTGTCAACGGTTCCTACATATACAACTAAAGGAAAAATTTAAAATGGATCTTAAATTAGAAGGAATTGAGACAAACCCTCAACTGAACGAATGGGAGAAAATAGTATTTGAGAAAAAGGAACATTTAACATCACACTTATATAAATATTTACTGGATATGGAATTAGAAACTGAAAGAATAAAAGAACCTATGATCGTCTGGGCACAGAATATTGGGCATACGATAAACCTGGAACATTGGGGAAAAAGCTGGGCTAATACACAAAAATTTACATTAGCTCAGAATTTAAAAGAAAATTACATAAAAATGCTACATAGATGGTACCTAGATCCATCAAAACTTGCAAATATATACAAGTTGGAAAATAAAGCATGTTGGAAATGTTCACAAGAAAACGGAACCTTTTATCACATGTGGTGGAAGTGCTGTAAAGCTAAGGTTTATTGGAGAAATATTCACAAGTCAATGACAGAAATTTTACAAATAGAGTTGCCTATGACACCTGAAATATATCTTTTAAATATGTTGCATCAGATTGATAAGAAATATAATAGATATGAATATATAATTCTGTACATGGTTTCGGCTGCCAGGATTGTATATGCTAGATATTGGAAAAAAGAGGAAATACTGGAAATACAAGAATGGATACAGAAGGTTTTAGAATTAATTATTTTAGAAGACCTTACACTTAATCTGCGGGATAAAAGGCAGACAAAAAAACTTGATGATTTGAGATCAATCAAGACAGTAATAGAAGAAAACTGGATATAGATATTAAAGGAGTTGAATAGCTGGATAATTGTATATGGATATGATGAGAAATAGATCTGTATACTATAATAGGTAATACGTATACTATGATATGTAATTTAAAGAAGCCAGTCTACATTAGAGAATTTATGTTTATTGAGATCACGATAAGTTACTTAAATAGAGGTTCTATCAAGAGGTGAGGGGACGTTATAAGAGAAATGGATAGATTGTATGATAATATGGTAAATAAGCTTGTTGTTTTTTTAATTTGAAAATATGACAATACAAGTATGTAATGTGAATAACAGTTGTTTTAATAAAAATATTATAAAGGAAGGGGAAAAAAACCACGGGGGGCCACAGCTAAAATATTAGGTTTGCACAGACGACTTCGGACAGTCTACAAGATTGCCGGTGAGCCCTGAATCAGCCTGGAAAGGTCCCCATCTTTGGCCGAAGAGACTCCCTTCCCCACCCCCAGAAGAACGCAGTCCGAACCACTTCTTGCACAAGCAAAGAGAAGAACCCTTTATGGTGAAAAAAGGACGGGCATTTATAGGCTAAGAGGACAATGACCTCATAAAGCATTCCATTCATGTGCAAGAAGCATTACTCTCTCGGGACCAAGGTTTTGATAGAGGGTTGCTAATAAAGTAACTTCTGGTTAACAATCAAGAGTGGACCCTGAATGAGACATGCATTTACTCAGTGGGAAAGCGTGAGAAATATTGTTACGGAGAGCGCTGGGAACCCAGGCGCTGACTTTGCCAATTAACGCCAGCGCAATCTTAAGTAGGACGAGGGGCCGACAACAGGAACAAGCGTTAAAATTGACTAGAATTTAAAATGGAGGAACTTCAGTTAAACAAATGCAGAAAGTCAGAGATCTTCCAGCTTGGACATTTTACGCAGGCGGTACCTGAGCTGTCCAGGGTGCTGAATCTCCAGCAGCCCTGCAGGGTAGGCCAGGGAAAAGCACCGTCTATTTTGTCTGAAGTCTTTTACTGCTTGCAGAAGCTCCTGCTAAAGTAAAGCAGTTCTTAAAGGTGCTCCTAGATTCCTCTTACCCGCGTCTCTTTCTCCTTTTTTATGCTTCCAGCTCTTTATCATTCTATTACAGCAGTTCTCAACCTGTGGGTCGTGACCCCTTTGGGAGTTGAACGACCCTTTCACAGGGGTCGCCTAAGACCATTGGAAAATACATATTTCTGATGGTCTTAGGCTCCATTCCCTCCTCGGTGGTGGTGCGCAAGGGAGAGCCACGTGCTCGCGTCTTCCTACCCCCTTTGGCAGGAGCGCGTGCGGCCACAGCGTTGCCACAGCAGGAGTGGTGCTGCGCAAGCGCAAGCCACGCGCTCGCGTCCTCCTTCCCCTGTTCAGAAGGGACTGAAATCGCTCCCCTTCTCCGCTACCGGGGGAACCTCCCGTCTGACGGGCCAGCTTGGGGGGGGCAGTGGCAGCACGGGGGGCAGGCCCCCTCCTCGCCACGGCCCCTGCCCCACTCGCCACGAAGGGGGACGCTGCAGAAGGGCCGGGGGGCTGCAAGGTGGCACTTTTCCAGGGGGGCGAGCTGCGCCCGGCGCAAAGGACAAAGGCGCTGGGATTCCTCCCTCCCTCCCCCCTCCCGGCCAGGGTTGACACTCTGGAAACTTTTCCCACACTGCCCCCCCAGAAGAAACGAGAGCAAAGCAGAAGCAGAGCCCGGGGGGAGGGGTTCTCGGAGGTTTTTCCCGGGGGAGACGCGCGGCTCCTCTTTCCCTCCCTGCCCACCCCCTCCATTCCTGGCCGGCGAGGCGGCCTTTGCCGGGGGGGGGGGAGGCACCGCAAATAATAAATAAATAATTTTATGGTTGGGGTCCCCACAACATGAGGAACTGTATTAAAGGGTCGCGGCATTAGGAAGGTTGAGAACCACTGTCCTATTGCTTATGGGGGAGTTTCAGGATCAGCACCTCTCTCACTTTTGGAGAAAAGGGGCGATTGAAAGAACGGCTGGTGCATCACCCCTTGGGCTGGAGGACGGAAGACCGGAGAGGCTCCTGCAGGGTTGGGGGGAAGAGGGGATTTCAGCAGACCTTGATCATGCTGGGACGCTGGCTGGCATTCATCCCTGTCCACAGACATTAAAGGTATAAGAAGGGGCAGTAATAATAATAATAATAATAATAATAATAATAATAATAATAATAATAATAATAATTTTATTATTATTCCGACAGGCCTTCCCAGACTAGTGCTCCACCGCCTCCCATCAACTGTCCTCTTGTTTTTAATAGTTAATGTGTTTTATGGGGTTTTAGAAGGGTAGGTGGGTGGGGAGGATGGGCTATATTTTAATGTTTTATATAGGGTTATATTTTAATGTTTTTAATGTATTTGATATACTGTTGTAATACCGCCTCCATCCATTGGGTGGGAGAGGTGGGATAGAAATAAATATTATTATTATTATTATCATCATCATCATCATCAATAATAATAATAATAATAATAATAATAATAATAATAATAATAATATATTAATAATAATAATAATAATATTAATATTATTATTATTATTATTATTATTATTATTATTATTATTATTATTATTATTATTTTTATCCCGCCTCTCCCCATGGATCGAGGCGGCGAACAACATTAATACATTAAATACATTAAAAGACATTAAAAAACATACCCAGTCCTCCCCACCCACCAACCCACCTAAAACTAACCCCCCTAAAACACAAAACAATTAACAATTAACAACCCTCTTTAGAACTTCTGGCCAATGCTTTTTAGATTTGCTTTTATATAAGCGCACCAAAAAAACAGTCTACATTTAAAAAAAAAATCTTTATTTTTAAACAGGGGAGGCAAATAAAATAAAATATAGGTGGCAGCACTTTGAAGACTGGCTGGTTTGTTTTTTTTGCAGGAGCTTCTCTGGCTGCAAACTCCCCTCCTTGGAGGCAGCGCCTGAAAAGTGGGTTTTGCCCGCGAAAGCGAATGCAAAAATAAAAACCCCCACTTTTCCTCCCCCTTCCTCCACCCCCCGCCCTCTATGCTTCGTTTAAGGGACTAACGGGGCTGCCTCTAGAAAACGAGATTCAAGGCACCCGAGCCCTGCACGGTTTCGGCCATTTCCGCACGAGCCGGTTATAGCGCGATGATTCCGCTTTCAACCTCCTCTGGAATCCTGGGGTTTGCAGTTCCGGGAGGGGCCGGCCGGCCCCTCCCGGAACTGCAAACCCCAGGATTCCAGAGGAGGTTGAAAGCGGAATCATCGCGCTATAACCGGCTCGTGCGGAAATCCCACTCTCGCAGCCCTTTCCCCCCTTTGGAGTCTTTTGAGGGTGCCATTCCCACCCACGGCCCCCAGGGGGCGACGGTCCACAGAGAGCGCTCGAATCGTGCGCGTTTCCTGCTATGTTTGACCCCATCCGGCACCGGTAGCCGCCTCGTCTCTCTCAATAGCGATTGGCGGAGAGGAAGGAGACAATAGACTCAAGAAATCTCAGACTACCTGTCCTACTGTGGCAATTTTTGACACGTTCCGCCAGGGCCCCGATTCCCGCTCGGCCATGGAAGCCCACCGTGGGCCAGTCACACTCTCTCAGCCTCAGAGAGGAGGGCCAAGGCCACCCTCTCGCCCGGGATGGGGTCGCCTTAGGGTCTCCGTAAGTCATGGAAGACTTGAGGGCGGAGACAGCCGCCATGTTATCTTTTTCTATCTCTATGGGCGAAGAGGTAGGCGTGGCCAAGGGCTCACGCGCCCACGCGTCCACGTGACCGTCCCTGCTGCCGGGTGTGGGGAAGGCGGAGCCGCCGCGATAACAACAAGGAAGGCGGGCGGGATGGCGGAGGCCGTGAGGCCCCGGGGCCGGGCGAAGACCACTCGGGCCAAGGCCAAGGTAAGCCCGCCCCCCTCCCCGCTCCGGAGCCCGGGAAAGCTCCCCCCGGGACGGCAGCTCCCAGCATCCCCAGCCCTCGGGGGCTGGCAGCCCGGCTCTGCCCCCGGCGTGGGCGGCCCCTGCCCCGGGGAGCTCCGCCCGCAGCGGCGCCTGGGCCTGGCCGTCTCGCCCTGGAGCCTCTCGCCCGGGGGCTTCCCTGAGGAAAGGCTCTCCTCCTGGGAGGGACCGGCGGGAGCGGGCCGGGGCGCGCCCGCTGCCGCCTCCGGGGGATCCGCGGCCACCGCGGCCGCGTCCACACTGGGCTCTTATAGCGCTACGATCCCACTTTCAGCGTCCTATGGAGTCCCGGGGGTGGCAGTTCGGGAAAGGGGGGCCTGAACTGACGCTGCAAACCCCGGGATTCCATAGCAAGCGGAATCATAGCGCTTTAACAGTCTGGGCTGGAGAGGGGGGTGCGGTCCTCTTCCTCCTCCGCGCCCGGGGAAGCGGCCGGCGCTGTCGGGGGGGTGTTTCAGAGGTCGCCCAGCAGCCCTCGGGGCTCAGAGGGACCCTCGACCCCCCCCGCTCCAGCCACAGCAAGGCCTGGAAAAGTACCAGGGGGTTCCGAAGCCCTGCCAAATCTGGAGCAAAGGCCAGAGTGGATGCCTCGCTCCACTGACACAGGAGGCACAAGGCGCCTCTGCTCTCTGGTCTGGGGTTCTCCACTCCGCGGCCATTTCCGCACGACGCTCTTATAGCGCGACGATTCCACTTTCAGCCTCCTATGGAATCCTGGGGGTTGCAGTTCCGAGGGGGGGCAGCCTCTATAGAGTTGGAAGAGGCCTCAAAGGACATCCGGCCGGCCCCTCCCGGAACTGCAAACCCCAGGATTCCAGAGGAGGCTGAAAGTGGGATCGTCGCGCTAGAAGAGCGTCGTGCAGACAGTCCCACCTACCTTTTACCGCACTGGCAGGCCACACATTTTACAGTTAAGGGGTCGTGGTGGGCAGAAGCACGTTTGAAACGCAGTAGATCGTCCTCCCTCCCTCCCTGTCTTCTGACTCCTCCACCCACAGTCATTCCCAGGGAGTGATTTTAGGGAACACAGGCGGGGTTGTGCTCTTTAAGAGCCTGGGTCTCCCGCATCTTCTGAGCCGTTTTAGAATAATAATAATAATAATAATAATAATAATAATAATAATAATATTTATTTCCGCCTCTCCCCATGGATTGAGGCAGCAAACAACAGTAATACATAATAATAAGAATAAGAATGGGCTGACTTCCTTTGCTACCTAAAATAAGAGTAGGAGAGCCAGCGTGGTTTAGTGGCTTGAGTGTCCCTGGTTATTATTTATTCATTTCTTAACATTTTAGGACCATGCAGTAATTACATTTCTCCACTATTCACATTGAGAACCAGTGCGATGTGGTGGTTTGAGCACTGGACTATAACTCTGAAGACCAGGGTTCGATTTCCTTGCTTGGCCATACAAATCCCACCTTGGGTGGGTCACACACTCTCAGCCCCCTGAAAACCTCATAATAGGTTCACTTTCGGGTCGCCGTAAGTCAGAATCGAAGGCGCACAACAAACAAACAAAATAGGAGTAGGCAACCTCAGCAGGGTCAGGAATCCAATTTTATTCCTCCGGTACCCCATAGGGACCAAAAAATATTGATTGAGATAACCAGAAGCATCTGGAAGTCCTCTTTTTGGTTATGAAAAATGGATACCTGTTGAGGTGAAGCAGCGCGCAGGACGCATAGCTGCACATTGCACACTGCTGGCCCACAAAGGAAGAAAAGGACGGGAAGGTGATTACATTCTCTTGCATCCCTTCTAGCCGCAGTGTGACTCTCACATGGTATTTCAGTAGACTCTTGGTATGCAGTCAGCAGGTTGGCTTCTCAACTTAAAAAACAAAAGCGTTAAAGAAAATTGCATGGTGAGGCAAGCAAGAGCCATCTACTGAAAGAGTAGAGCTTTTTTTGTTGGAAGTGTTTTTATCCCACTTGTCACAGCAATATCAAGGTGGCTTAAAGTTAAAACTTTGAAAGCATACAGTGGAACATTATAAAAAGACTAGCAAACATAAACACCCACAGAACAAATCAGAAGACCTGAATGCACACGTGTGCATGTGAAAGAGGCTGACAGCTAAAGGATGAACCTCCAAACCAAACAGCATTTTATTGTTTTAATGTGTGGTAACCTGTCCTGGGAACAGGTGATAAAAGCTGGCAGTCACGTGTGTAAAACAACTAAAGAAAACCTTTTTATGCACAGGCATTTGAAAGGTTACAGTTGACCAGTTTTTAAATATCCTAATGCCAAGTGGGGGATGTAATTTTATATGGTATATTTGTTTTCAAGCTTTGTATGTTTTGATTTTTTGATTGCAAGGTGGCTTGGATCTTTCTTAGAAAAAGATGTTTAAGAAAAATGATTATGACTATTGGTTGATCTGTGGCATAAATAGACCTTCGTTGTTGTTTTGGAAATTGTTACTGGTTCTTCTTTTACACTTGATTTGCTAGTGCGCAGCTGTTGCTCAGATCCTCAAGTTTACTTGTTCCTTTTCTCTCCACCAGGAGAAAAAGAAAAAATGTGAAGAGGAGGAGAGAATGGTAACCGCACCATTCCTTCCCAGCACAGTTAAAGATGAAGGAAGATCTTCTCAGTCCGGTGAATCCCAGGTGGAACACCTTCAAGAATCTGTGCCGTACAGCGAAGTAAAAGAAGGAGAAAACGTGCCTCCTGCCCCACAGAACGTGCTAACCCTTGGTCATGAAGGATCCTCAGCAGCCCCCGTGACAAATCCCCAAATGCTGGTGGAAGAACTCAAAGAA
Source organism: Ctenosaura bakeri (assembly GCA_948474755.1). NCBI lineage: Eukaryota > Metazoa > Chordata > Lepidosauria > Squamata > Iguanidae > Ctenosaura > Ctenosaura bakeri. The sequence goes on along the minus strand of CAOLHI010004093.1, from coordinate 90,666 downwards.
GAAGCTTTACAGGTGGAAAGTGGCACTGGGGGAGAAGGAGCCAGTGCTCAGGGCAGCCTCGTGGAAGCAAAAGAGGCAAACTGTGACCTCTCAGAAAGTAGGGTTTCTTGTTCAGCTTCTTCACCAGAAGGAAGTAGGCAGGAGCCAGAAACTGGGAACATCCGGGATGATGCAGTTGGCTCTTCTTCAGAAGAGACCCCTGCCTCCATCAGTGTCCGCAGCAAAGAAGCCAAAGAACACCTTCCGAACTCCAGTTTCAAAAAACTGTATCCGGATCTACCGTTGGAGCTGTTCAGTGAGAGGCTGTCTGAACTTTCCATCCAGACCCAGTTACCTAAAGGAGGGAGACTGTATCCAGAGATTCCAGCGGAACCAGGGCTGGTGCCTTTTACCAAAGAGCAGCTGAAGGTCTTTGAGCCCTGTTCCTGGCTGGAGAATGTCGATTCCTACGTGGAGGAGTTTGGGAGTGTGGCACATCAAGACAGGCATGAGTTCTTTGAGTTGTTGCTGAACTACTGGCGCTGCCGGAAGCAGCTTCTCCTGGCTGAGGCAGAGCTGCAGACCTTGACCTCTGATTGCAAAAATGCCAAAGGTCGCCTGTGGACTTTCAAGGATGAGCAACAGTCTGTCCAGGTGCAGTAGTACAAATTGGTTTCTAAGATGTTCACTAAAATTACACGGTCCACCCTGTTGGGGCTTGGCTGCTTCAGAATGCTGGTAGTCTTGGGGAATGGTCTAATCTGAATTCTTCTGAAAGAACTCCCACCATTGGGGAGCTTCTTTGGTTGGGAATCTTTTGGTGGCTTTTGATAGTGTAAATACTGCTATGCGTATGGTTGTGTTTTATAGGAGGTTGCACACCCGTGGTATACAGCAGGCCCCCTTATCTCTGGTTCCACTTTCCATGGTTTCAGTTGCCTACAGTCAAGCCCTTCCTCCCATCCTTTCTCCCAATCCATCCCCTGGCATCAGGGCAACAGCATCCACGTGACCTGCTTTAGGTCCTGCTAGTTGGAGCTTGCCTGACTGCCTGCCTCCTCCCCTTTAACTTCCCCCTGCCTTCACTGCCACAGGAAACAGTTCTAGCTTCGCTGGAAGTAGCTGTCTAGCTTCACAGGGGCCGTAGAGAGGCTTCATATTATCCAGTAGTACGAAGCGTTTCTGTGGTTCCTGTGAAGCTAGAGGGCTATTTCTGGTGTTGGTATAGGGTTTGGTACTAACTGTGGTTTCAGCCATCCTTGGGGGTGGGGGTGTCTTGGAATTATCCCCCCCCCGGGTAAGTGGAGACTACTGTAGTACTCTGGGTCACACAAACAGAGTTACAGTGACATATTGGTGGCATACACAGCTTGATTTCTAAGAAGTTGTCAGGTATTCTGCCCTCACTTAAATGTAGTTCCTGTCAGTACTGAGTCCAACTGATCATAGGCAGGAATGAGTGAGTTGAGGTCTAGGAAAGATGAGTCAGTCAACAGGAGGCTGAAAAAGCTGCAGTGCGGAGGGGCAAAGAGTTTATGTTGAGACAAGTCGAATCTCATGGACCACCTAGTCAGTGAATGTTGGAAGATCCAGAGGGTTTAGCAACAAATGTGGTGGGGAAACTGTATTTTTCTCTTCCTGACTCTCACTTAGGACCCAGACAGAGAACTGAGAACAAAGAACTATGATACTTCCAACGCTGTTCGGAGAAGCTGCTCTCTTTATAAAAATGAAAGCTCACAGGCCCACCCAGCTCCCCAGCTGTTATCCGTCAAGGTGTTCTTAGATGTGGTGATAATTGAGGAGCTGCACACTGAGGCATTTCCAGAGTAGACTGTTATAGTGCTATTATTCCGCTTTCAACATCCTATGGAATCCAGGGGTTTGCAGTTTAGGGAGGGGCCTCAACAGTCCAGTGTGGAAACAGCCTGAGTCTGAGAGGGAGGACTTGGGCTTGGCTGCTTTTGCCTTGGTTTTGAGGGCTAAGCAGTTACTCTTTATCTTATTCTGACCCTGAGCTGTTTTGCACAGCAGAGGAGAGAGCTGTCAGGCCTTTGGCTGTCCAGCTGAGTGGCTCCTGGGTCTCTTTCCTTTCATACCGGCAGTTAAGGCTTGTTCCTTGCCTCATGAGGAGCTGTTGAATGGAAGGGTGGCACCAGGTCCTTGCATTTCCCTTGGTGGTTGGGGAGTTTCTGTGCTGTTGTGCAACAGGCAAAAGTGAGGCATTGATTACCTTGTGCGATTAGTTGTGCATTTGTGTGGTCCACTATAATCTCTCAGTGTTGGCTGTGTTTGCTAGGAGTCTGGAGTTTAAAGTCCAAAATACCTGGCGGGCCAAAGTTTCTCACTGCTGTTCTGTGGCAGCCTTGGAAACAAGCCCAGAGAAGGTTCCTAGTAGCCTGTTTTTCCATGCTGGGCATAGTAGAGCAGGCTTTCCTTCTGCATGGAAGGGCTGGGTGTTGGCCTGTTTAGAGGCAGTAGAAGGAAAAACGGCTTCTACCAAGAATTTTATGAAAGACAATGTGGTGGTTTGAGTGTTGGATGTAAGCCAGAAGCATCTCGAGAACACTTTCCCCCTAAAATTTCCCCCTCGTCCCAGGCCCTGAAACCTAGCAACCCAACTAACAGCTGCAATAGAATTAAATATGGCTAAACCTGCTTTTAAAGCCATGACAGCCAATGGGCATCATAGTATCTTACTGTGATAATTCCTGTAGGGTGTTGTGTGAAGAATTTTCTTCCTAGTGTCAGACCTTAAACCTCCTGCCAGACAATCAGATTTCATCACTCAAAAGTTCTAGTTGATACACACTCTCTTCTGTTACAAGACATTATAGTTCAGTCTTCTTATTCAGAGATTTGTGTGTGTGCACACCAAAACTGCTGTGTTTGTGTATGCATGTGTGATGGGGGGTAGATCTAAGTTCTCTAGGATTTGAAACTTCAGTGGTGTCATTAGCATGATTAAGTGATTAAAATAATTCACTATAGCATGTTAACGAGACAGGAAGATTTCTAGCCATGATGTAAAGAACAACCTTTCTTATGGTCCAAAATGTATTATTGTGTTGCTGAAGGAGTACGAAATTTGGAAGAATTTAACTCTGTACTCCATTTTCATGAAGAGGTGAGTGTCTTGTGTGCTAGTCAAGTTTAACACGTTGGCCTGCTTGAAGTCGTTAGTTGAGATCCTACATTGTTCTTGCATGGTGTAAATCCACATAGTTAAGTAGTGGTTTTCTTCTATCAGCTGAATCCCAGCATTGTGAATGTGCTTCTTGTTTCCACAACCCCAGGGAATCAAATCGTACCTTGAAGGCACTGATGAGTAGTTATGCACCGTCCTAGAATGCACAACTGCCCGTGCACCAGCTACAGTTGCAGAACTCCTCTTACACAACTGTGGACTGAATGCAAGCATTACACTGTGGCCAAAAAAAGGTATGGCCACATGTGTAAGAGAACCTAATATGTGCGTAATACACCAACAAGATACCAGCAATCATTTGGAAAAAAAGAATCTGGATGACTGACAGAGGCAAATTATAGATCTGATTATGAGAGTAAATTAATTTCCAACTAGGTTTTAATATGTAAGAACAACTGCCATTTCTGAGGCCTTTAAAACTTACCAGTCTATACATTTGTAGCACAGTCCCATACGTGGCTACTCAGAAGTAGCATTGGACTACGAGCCTGGAGACCAAGTTCAGTTCCTTCTTGGCCATGGAAACCCACTGCATGACCTTGGGCACATCACACAGTCTCAGCCCCAGAAAACCCTGCGATAGAGCGGCCATAAGTGACTTGAAGGCACACAGCAACAAAAAGCAGATGGGTGTAGCATTGCAATTTTAATTAGTGGACCCTAAACAGTTAGTATGAAACTGGGACAGTGAGTGATTCTGAATTCAGTGGCTTCCAAAATTCCTAGAAGATACTGTTTGCGTGTTTTTCAGGTCTCCCTCATCTTCCACAAACCAGAGGTCAAGAAACAGGTTGATGTAAACGAATTATGCCTCTATTCAAAATAAAGTGAACTATATTTAAAAGCAAAGTTTATCCTGGTATGTTGTTGTTTCCAAAATCCTGGACACATCAGCTAGATCTGATGCTGCTGGTGTTTTTACTATTATTTAAAAATAATACTTTATTTGTATCATACTGCAGGGTGGCTAACAATCTTACTAAAGAGCACACAGTTAAAATCTCAGATTATAAATAGCTAAAATCCCAAGTCTAAAATCATTGGTTACATCTATCTAAAATAACAGCCGTGCAAACAGCAGTCAAATTAAACACTTGCTCATTCCCTCAGCAGCTTGCACAAATAGGTATATTTTTAACTGGTTCCTGAAAACCAAACTTGTGGGAGACTTGTGACAATATGACAACCGTGGTGCCACCACAAAAAAAGTCCTGCCAAGTATGGTAGCCCCAGAGGGTTCACTCCTCTGTAGCACCACAGGAATTGCTTTTCTGGCTGTGCTTAAATTCTGGGCAAATCATTTTTGTATTAAGCTGTCTTTTGGATACCTAGTTCTAAATCTTTTGGGACTTTGGGCCTTCATACTTAACATATGGCACAGCTGTATCCACTCCTGTTTCTGCATTGCTGACCTTACCGTGGTCAGTTATTAACATTTTGAGTCTGAAGCTTCACCATCTCCCTCGCAGGGTGTCTGTGCCGACCAGTGCAAAGTATCCGGCCATCATCGTTACCAGACGGTGGAGGTGAACGAGAATGCCTTGGGAGAACTGAAGCGGCTGTTTGAAGCCCAGGCTGAGCACCTGCATCAAACATTGGCCTTGCACCTCTATACCTCCGTGTTGTCCCGCCTGCAGGTGGAGTCGTACATCTATGGCTTACTCAGTAGTTCTCCCTTGCTGAAGTCTGTGGGCATCCAGCAGCAGGATCGAGGTGCGTGCCTCCCCTTCTGGTAGGAGTTCTGCCTCTGGAGAGAGTCTGCTAGACATTATGCCTCACGGACAGTATGTATGGATATGTGTGTCTCCCAAGTTGCCTGTCATTTTATGGTGACCCTGAGCATTTCCTTTGGTTTTCTTAGACAGGGAATACTAGAGGTGGTTTTGCCAGTTTTTTCCTCTGAACTATAGCCTATGACACTTGGTATTCACTGGTAGTCTTCCATCCAAGTGCTAACCAGGACTGTCCCTGTTTAGCTTCTAAGATTGAGCAGAATCTGGTGGCTTCAGGGGATTTAGGCTGTTTGTGTACAGTATGCCAGAAGCTAAAAATAAAATGATGCGCTAAGGAACTCCCAAGTTCTCTGTTTTATGTTCGTTACGTAAGAGTGGGGAGCGGGGAGAGAAATCTGAAGTGTTCCTCATGTGTTCAGGGATCATGTGGAGCAGGGAGGGAGAGTTCAGGTCCATGTGATTTAGTTCTGCCACTGTATCATTCAGTGTGTATTAGCATTCAGACATTCTGAGAGACAGGAAAAGGAGGGGGGGGATTCTGTTTGATTCAGAAAGGCCTCGTGCAGCTGGCACGTAGAGGAACTCTATGAGAATAACGTAATAGTGTGTAGACTCTTGATAAACATACCACACTGTACAAAGTGGTGTGTTTATCAAGCTGTTCTTTGAACTTGTAACAGTGCTCTCCTTTTTTATCCATTTGTATACTCCTTTTTCCTCGTACTGGTACTCAGGGTGGCTTACAAAATAGGAAAACAAATATGCGTTTAAAATACATACAAGGATATAAATAAAAATGCACAGGTTATTTTACTGCATTTTAAGATAATCTGTAGAATTATAGCTGTTAAAAAATCCATTGAAGGACAGAAGATAGCAGTCAACAGGTTAGCATGCTGTTCCAAGCCCATTGCAGTCAGTTCCCCAAAGCCTGTTGGAACAGAAGTTTTTACTTGCTGGTGGAAAGACAAGAGAGAAGGGACCATCTTAGATTCCTGAGGGAAGCAGTTCTGAAGCCTGGGAAGGGCCACTGAGATGGCCCTTTCCCGTGTTCCCACCAAACATGCCTGGCAGGATGGTGGGACTAAGAGAAGGATTTCCACCAATGATCTTAGAGCCCAGGCAGGCTATTATGGGAAGGTAGGGTTCCTCAGATGCCTCAGAGCCAAGCCATGTAAGGCCTTAGAGGTCATAATCAGGCTTCTCCCTTTTTTCTGTTCCTCCAAGACAAGGGAGAGGAGCGAGGGATTTGTCTGCATTTGATATTTTCATTTATATTTGCAGGAGGTCAGGGTAGTGATGAGGATTATTACTTACAACTCTGTGAGAGAGATGGAGCCAAGAGCAACTAACTCACAGCCATTCAATGAAGCTTGGTAGGATCTGAATCCAAGCCTTATTGATCTAATACCTTGTGTAACTTTACCAAACATGGCTCTTCTTTCTTGAGCTCTAGCCAAATCTCCTTGGTAGGCAGTGGAAATGTGTGCTTGCCCACCAAAGCTGCTGTTCACTCAACAGGCTAGGATAGGGTTGTCAGGCTGGGAACTGGGAACTTCTGCATCTTTGTTGGTTGTGCAGAAGAGGGAATTTCAGCCCGCATTGCGTACCACCGCAACCTGGTAACAACTATTTCCTGAAATTCTCTCTCCTTTTCAACCATTAAAGACACAGAAGCCCCCTCCAGCTCTTGCTCTGCCAGCCCTAGGGTCGGATCTTGTTCCTGCCACAACCGAGTGTGGTGCACTGGGGCCAAGAGAGAGCAATCTGGCTTAGGGCCTTCATTGGCTGCCAGAGCCAAGTGGGGTTTTGAACCCCGTAGAGGGGACCCCAGCCTAAGCCTGCTGCTTGGTATTAATATCTTGCTGACTGTGGGCACTCCTAATTCTTTTTCTCCCCTCATCCTCAGCTCCCAAACAGGCTGAAAACTGTTCCTCAGACTTGGGGCCCCTGAAGGAATGCATCAGTGTTCTCTTCAGTTTTACCCGCAGGGTGGTTGAAGACCCGCAGTTCCAGAGTGACGTCCTCTCGTGGCTTCAGAGGCTGGTGAGGAAACCAGTGCAAATAATTCCGTGGCAGAGGCTGGATCCTTCAGCCGTCCAGGCAGAAATTCATTCTTAGCACTTCTTTTATTTCTCCTCTCTTGTGTTTACCCAGAGTGGTGGTGATGATTCATTTACTTCTCAGACTTAATCATTGCCTTATACCTAGTAGCTCCCAGGGTGACATACAGTGAAAAACAATCCATATAAATTGAATTTCAGAGACAGCATAATGAAACAAGCAATTAAAAGCAATGGATTAAAAGCCGCAAAGATTAAGTGCGGTGTCACACGGAAGTCTAAAAATATCGTCAAAGAGTCTTGTGAATTCTTGGAGGCTAACAGGTTTCCTTTTGGGCATAATTTGTTATTCGTTTTAAGTTCTTGTGCATTTTTATGGCTTTGTCATTCTCCTTTCTTAAAAATCACCTCTCAAAATCTTTCCCCTCTGTTCAGGTGTCCGTCTTGCAGAGGGTCGGCTCTCCGGGGGACTCTCTCTTCCTCTTAAACCACATTCTTCGTTGCCCTGCCGGTGTCAGCAAATGGGCTGTTCCATTCATTCAGGTGTGGATGTTTAATCTCCCCTGTGTTGGGGTGTGTCTGAGGCCTAATTCTCACAGTAAGGCTGTGGCACTTTGGACTGCAGGTGGAGATTCATATAATGGAATGTTTTTCTAGACTTTTCCTAAAAATCCCTGCTTGTAGACATGTAGTATGCCAGGGAAAAATCACAAATTTAGAGGTTTGTGATCCTATAAACATGCTTCTATTTATGGCTGCTTGAGATGTCCAAATGGTGATAAAAGGAACAGATGTAGTCATTTCAGGACCACACTGTTTCAGTCTCAGGCACAGCAAAACTGAATTCTTCTCTGACGGGGAAAGAGAACCCAGCTTCTTTTCTGATGTGTGCTAGCTTTCATACATGGGAGAGTTTTCTATTGTGTGGGTGGCATTAAGAGTGGGATTCCCAGTTTGCAGTCCAAAGTGGTACAGTCTAGGATAGACTGTTAACAGATGATTTTTCTGTGCATTAGAATTTGTTCTCTGCACTTGTTTTTTATCAAGCATTCTGTACTAATCTGCATATGAGCTTCTTGGCCCTTATAGAAACTGTCTTTCCAGTGTAGTCGCCTAATATAAACAATTTTACTGGTTTTTTTTGGAGTGTGTGTGTGTGTATATATCTTTAATTCTTAGAATCAGATGCTTATGATTCCCAACTCTGATTTAACACCTCTTACTTTCAGATTCGGGTCCTTGGTAACCCATCTGGGGTCTTTCATTTTATGCAGTCCCTCGCTTTGCTAATGTCTCCTGCCAAGTAAGTACAAAGCAGGGGCGGGGGGGGGCGGCAGAAAGAGAATGATGGATAATACATGTGTTGATAGGGGCTGAGAATGTTTGCTTTAGCCGTGTACAGAAGCTGTGATACAAAACAAACCGAAGTCCTTTGCAGGATGAAGGGAACCTTATAGGTCTCCACAGCTGGACTGGATGCTAGCGGGAGGTTTGCTCTTGGATCTTGTATATGGGGTCCTGGATGCAGGGCTGCCACCAGAATGTGGCATGGTTGCAGGTATGCCAGGCTCCTGGAGTGTTTCCTGCCCTCACATTTTTGGTATTTCCATATTGCGCAACAAAACCAGCATAATCTTGTGACGCCCTAAAAGCAAACAAGTCTTATTAGGCACAAGCTTTTCTGGGCTGCTGCCTTCGTCAGTGGAATGAAAAGGCCTGTTGACTCCAGCAGAGAGAGCCAGGGTGGAGTAGTGGTTTGAACGTTGGACTATGACCTGGAGATCAGGGTTTGGTTCCCCATTCGACCATAGAAACCCACTGGGTGACCTGGGGTGTGTCACATACTCTCAGCCCCAGAAAACCCTGTGAGAGGTTCACCTTAGAGTTTCCGTAAGCTGGAAATGACGTGAAGGCACACAGCAGCAACACAACTCAGGCAGGCTCTGAGGAATTGAGTGCCTTTTGAGAAAGCGGGGTTTAATGGGTAGGTATTGTTGTTTTGATAATTTTTTCCCCTCCATCTGTTTGGAAGACTCAGTAGCTTTCATGGCAAAGCTGTGCAGCTTTCCAGGAAATGTTCTGAGAAGCGCTTATAGCTTTCTTCAGAAAGTTATGCAGTTTCCCCATTATTTTGGGAAAAAATGTTTCCAAGTGTCTTGACTATGGAGCTTTACAGATGTCAGGAAGATACAAGTGTCTTGATATACGGGAAGAAAAATTAATTGCTTCTTCTTGCCATATCTCAGGAAAGGGAAAATCTAGAATTACCTTCACTAGTGAGGTTAATTTTACTTGACTGAACTTCTGTGTTTCAGAATTAAATAGGATTTTTAGGGTAGCCGGTAAGTAAATTCATCTCGGGACATTAACAAAAATGAACAGAGGTTTGTCTCTTTCTTGTGGTCTCTCCGTAATTTTTCTTGCACGTTGCATTTTATAACTTACAGAAACCGAGCGGAGTTTATGTGTCATATGAAGCCGAGTGAACGAAGGACCTCTTCATCATCTGGACAGGAATCTGGAAACTGGACTTTAGTCGATGAAGGAGGAGAAGAGGTATCTTAAAAGATGCCTTTTATGCAGCTTGAATTCACATTGGTTACACGCCTCTCTCAAGAAAACAAGAAGAAAGCAATCCAAGTGTAGTTTTCCTATTCAGTCTCTCATCCTGTCAGATGGAACCATTTCTGATAAGGGAATTCTTGTTAAAGCACTCACCTCCAGCTAGTGGAGCTTGGAAATTTGACTATAAGGTTCCTCCTCTTTTCTTTGAAGCACACAATCTGGTTTTAGGTATAAGGGAGAGTGTTAGTGTAGGGTGGGCTGACTTCAGGTTTGCAAAATCTTTTATTTTTTACTAGAACTGTGTGGTCCTCTGGCAGGACCACATGGAGCCAAATGGGGTGAAGTGGAGCTAAATGTAAAGTAGTCTCTCATGGGAGGAGTCAGCTTTTGGAAGAAAGATTGGCTTCTTATTTACTATCAAGTTACGGATTCAGTGACCTGGAGAACTGCATAAAGGCCTGCAGAAGAGCAGAGAGAGAGAGAGAGAGAGAGAGAGAGAGATTATGAATGAGGTACACCGAGGCTGAGAGAGAAGCAGTTAGCATGAAGTCTGCCATGAAAAATTTTCTTTTTTACATTCACAGCTTTGTTTGCTGTCACTAAAAACTGCAGGGAATTAGAAATCCTCACCGACCTAGTGCAAACGAGCAGTGTACTTTTTCTAATTTATTTGTTCCTGAAGAAGAGAACAAATCACTTAAACAATATTCTACCCACTCTTTGAAAACCGTGCAGTTCCTTTCTTTTTTGTCATATATTTATATTAAAAGAAAATAGATAGATGAATAAAACATTTTGTAACAATTCTTAGTTCTTGAATCATTTAGAAATGATTACATGGAATACAAAATTACTAAAATATAATAGAAAAAGATGTAATTGCAAAAGAATAGTAAAACTCTTCATCATGATTATGTTAGATTGTAAAATATTATCGTAACACAAAGATTAATCTTATTTCTGGTATTTTCAAGCAATCCTCCGTAGTTTTCTTGAATTCTCCCCTAACCATTTCCTCGAAAAGTATGGGTGCATATCTATATATCCCTCTTCCTTTGAAATTAATTTGTTTATATGTTTCATATTTCTCTCCGACTTCATCCATTTTTAATAATAACAATAATGATTATTACTATTATTATTATTTTCAAAGTTGTGAAAACAGTGCAGTTTTCAAAGAGTTTGTATGGTGGGAAGAAGCTCTCTCCCCACTCACCCTTTTCTTGTCCTTTCAGTCATCTTTTGGGTGGCAGTAGGCAGTTGCGGGGGGTTCAGCAAGGATGATAGTGGCTGCAGACTGTGAGAATCCTGACTTGGCTCCCACCCCAGTCTGCCCAACCATGTGACATTGGGGTGGGGGTATGCAGACCCAGGAACATGGAGGCTGTAGCCTTTGATGACCCTGGCTCAGCTTCATCCCACCTCCCCACCTCCAGAGCATTGTGGGGGAAGCCGTGTGATGACCGTGGAAGCTATAGCGTGCCACATTGATGGCTCAGCTCACCTTACCTTGTGTCGTGGGGAGGGGATGTCAGCCAAGTGAGAAGGATTGTCCCCACTGCCCGTGTCCTGACAGCTGATTCCCAGTGATGGGAATGTTGTTGTCATGCTCCCGTTATTGGAATATAGCCCGTGCTGATCCTCACTGCTTGGCTGTCTCCTGCCATCCCTGGCCACTACACTGAACAGGGAATAAGAGAGTCTGGGCTGCAGGGTGGGAGTAGTTCTTGAATTCATGTGAGGAGGGGGGAAGATGAGAAGAGGGGTTTTGGAGACTAAAGAAGCCTGTTTCTCTTCTTTACCTTTTATCTTTGAACCTTCTTTTCATTCCTAAAGCAAATCTAGCTGTACAGCACAAATCCTAATTTCCCTTCTTCCAGCTTCTGTATTAGACCCTTTTTAGTGAGGCTAGCACATACCTTCAGTCCTTTACACTGGGTCCAGACTTGTCCGTATCAATAGATAATGTGGCCTGCTGTTCTGATTCTGTTTCTTCTAGGATGAAGATCCTGATACTAGTTGGGTCCTTCTCCTTGAAGATGACTTGATAGCTCTTCTGTCCCAATTCCCTTTTCATGAACTCTTCCAGCATCTTCTTGGAATTGATTCTAAAGGTGAGCAAACTTCTGAAGCAGAGGTGGGGAATGTTCAACTTGTGCATATCATGCAGCTCTTGAACCTCAGTCTTCCAAGCTTGACACAGCCTCTGTTAGACACTTGAGGATATTCCTGCTCTTTCCAGGGTTCAGATATGAGCGCTGTCACTAATGATGTGAAATGCAGGCATACCTCCATTAGCAAAGCCTCTGACAATGAAGCTTCTTTTCACAGAGGTGTTTTATGCTTCCTTGCCCCATTTTCATCCTTGTCCTCTGTCTAGGTAGAAGATTTTTAGCAGCATCAGCATTGAGAGGATGGTGAAAGACGGCTGGAGGAATGCAAACTTTTAGTGTTGAGTTGCTGTAGTGTATCTGCAGTAAGCAATGCGATAAACAAAGTTTGAGCTGTGAAAGAGTATGATTCTGCTTTAGACAATGCTACTTACTTATTTTATTTTTCATTTGCAGTTTTTCCAATTCCGTGGGGATCTTGCATCCTTAACTCTTGCCAAATTGGGGGGCTGACTGTATTATGTTTTGGCAATATAAGAGCAGGGGGAAAAATAAGTGCTGGAAGAGGCGGAGTGAGAATGGAGCTTAGAATTCTCTAGTCTAATGTCCTTGGGCTGATACCAGTTAACCAGTACTGGTTTAGTGCCAGTAACGGGTTCTTTAATTTCACATCAGCTGCATTGAGTCTTCTGCTGAACTTGTGTATAGTGTGCTGATTGGCTTCTTCCATTCAGAAATGCTTACTGTTGCACAGGTGTTTATGGTCCTGAGAAAACAACCTCTCAGGAAATGATGAAGATCTTTGCATTTGCCAACTCTTTGGTGGAGCTTCTTGCTGTGGGGCTGGAAACCTTTAACCGAGCCCGCTACAGGCAGTTTGTAAAACGAATTGGCCGCCTCATCAGGTAAGGAGAGCTGCTTGATGGTGGCATGCGGGAGGGGCAGGGTGGCCATAAATTTTGGATTTGTGTGAGGCAACTCTTTTCCTGCTTGTCTTGACATGTCTGTCCCATTGAAGAGGAGCTTTTGCTTTATTCTAAAGCGGGAGTGGGCAATTCTTAGAGGTTGGGGAATGCACTGGCTTCTTATAGACTATGTTCTGTATTCTCTCCACCTGCATTTTAAATGTTTTAGTTTATTTTTTTAAATTTACTTTGCTGAAAATATCTCCCCAAATATTACTTGGGACCATTTTTGCCATGTTTCTCCCCAATCCCCGTCCCAGCTGTTTTAGGTCTAGGAGAGGCCTTTTTATAAAACGGGAAGGCAACTTTCAATTTATCTCCAGGTTTTCAGAAGGCCTCTTCTGGGCCCAAAATGCCCAGGGGACCCCGTGCAAAATTGGATGGGGTGCTACGGGCCCTTGGGAATGTGGAAACCAGTTTTGGAGGCCTACATGCAGCCTATGGCTGGTGTTTTGCCCACCCCTGTTTTAAAGGAAGTTTAGAACTTCTTTCTGATATTAAGTTATGGATTCAGTGCATAGGGCCCCTCACACTGCATTGGTATAGTGCTGTGATTCTATTTGGACTGCCCTGCCTGTATCCTATGGAATCCTGGGGTTTGTAGTTTGGTGAGACACTAGGACTGGCAGCTGAGAATTCTAAATACCCTCCTTTGAACCACAGAGCCCAAGATTCCATAGGATGCAACCATTGCAGTTTGTTCATCCAGTTACTTAATTATTTAAATTTTTTCTTTATAGTCTCCCAGCCCACAAGGGATCCTCATGTGGTAAACAAATGAAAACCAGTTAAAACAATACAAAGATAAAAACATTTTAAAAACAGCTTAAAATACTCTTTAAAAATTTCTGGAAGCTATCTAGAAACAATCCTAGAATCCAGTTTTGAAACAGGTGAAAACAACAATTTCAAACACTGAATGCCATGCAGAATAGTACTGTTTTGGCTGCCAGCGGGAAGCTTAAAAGAGGTGGGGCTAGCCTGACTTTCTTGGCCAGGGAGTTCCTCAGTTGAGGTGCTGCTACAGAGAAAGCCCTGTTACACGTATCCAGCAACCTAACTTCGCCAGGTATTGGGACACACAATAGAGCCACCTCTGAAGATCTCAAGCTTCTGGTAGGCTCATATGGGAGGAGGTGGCCTTTCAGATATCTTGGCTCCAAATTGGTCAGGGCTTTGTAGGTCACCACCAGCATCTTGAATTGAACTTTGAAGCAAATTGGAAGCAGTGCCATTTTTGTAAGACCGTTCTTACATAGTCTCTAAAATGCACACCTAACACCAGCCTAGTGGCTGCATTTTGCACTAATTGCAGCTTCTGAACACTTTTCAAGGGCATCCACATGTAGGGTACCCTTCAGGCGTGGGAAAGAGTCCTCTAGTATGCTATTTTTATGTATTTTCATCTTACTACTTGTAATCAGTCTTACCAAAAAAAGGGACTTCCAAACGCTATCTCCAGGGGTGGGCAACCCTTGTTCTTCCAGATATTGTTGGACTCCAGTTTTTACCTTTTGCTGTCATGGTGGTGCTGGTGGAAGTTGGAGTTGGGCAACTCTGGAAGGCCACAGGTGGCCTGTCCATTTACTTGTGGGTGGAGCTAAAAGAGAAACACTGGGACCTACCCTTATCAGTCCACTGGTCCATCTAGATCAGAATTGTCTATGCTGCCTGGCAGTAGCAGCAGCTGCTCCTCAGGCTTTCAGAAAGAAGTCTTTCCACTGCTGTCTGGAGATACTCAGAATTGATCTGGAACCTTCAGCGTGGAACACATGGGCTTCTACCACTGGGCCTTCCTTCTAAAAGGGGCTAAGGAGATACTTCACCAGTGGCTTCTAAAAAAATAATCCAGGTGGCTTCTAAAGATTTGAGGACAAAGACAGTTAAGAGGACCTTACTGGCTGGCAGTTGCTAAGCTGTTGAAAGTGATGACAGGACTGGATTGGGCTGATTTGGCTCCACTGATGATTTCAAGACTGGTTTGGCTTCTGCTTTGTTGTTTTGCTTTGATTCTCTCTTCCTCTTCTTCCACCTGATCCTGTAGGATGACTCTTTGCTACGTGAGCGATCACTGGGCCCAGTACATCAGCCATGCTAAAGGCCGTGGCTACTCCATGCACCCTTATTCAGTGGAGAAACTGCAAGTGGAATTCGATGAGCTCTTTCTGAGGGCTGTTCTCCATGTGCTAAAAGCCAAAAGGTAGGAACTGATGGGGTGTGAGTGGGAGAGGGGGTGTTAACAGCAATGGGGAAAATCTGGGCGGGAACAAGCAGGTAGAGGAAGGCAGCTGGGAAATCATCCAGGACCTGGTAGAAGGTAGATGAGAAGTACTCAAGGTGGGGATGAAAATGGCTTTTATTGGGTCTTTCAGTGTGTAATCAATGGCCAGGAAGGGGAGAGCTTTTGACTTCGGGTATTGCAATGGCTGTTTGCCCAGTCTAGAGAGCAAGAAGGACAGCCCGAGCCCTGGCTCAGGTATTCTGAGCGAGCAGGGATCGGTGGTGTGAGGGCCTCTCTGCTCTCCCTTTCCCCAGCAGGCGTAGAACTTTCAATTCAAGCAGGAATTTAATGATTAATTGATTGCAGGGAATTTGGTTTTTTTTAAGGAGGTGTGTGCTATACCTAGTAATGTGCTGGATTTTGCTAATTGTTGTGCTGGGGTGTGTGTGAGTGCATTTCATAGAATCATAGAAATTTAGAGTTGGAAGAGACCCCAGGGGCCATCCAGTCCAACCCCCTGCCATGCAGGAACACCCTCAAATCAATCCCGACAGATGGGCATCAAGCCTCTGCTTAAAAACCTCCAAGGAAGGAGACTCCACTACACTCCAAGGCAACAGATTCCATTGCCGGACAGCCCTGACTGTCAGGAAGTTTTAATGATACATTTTAATGATACATGTTTTAATCTGGTTTTAATATTTTGGCTATTTAATCTCACATTAACGTTTGTATCTCACAAATTTTTAACAATATATTTTTTAAAGTTGTATTAAGCTGCTTTGTTTCCTGAACTGGGAAAAAGGCAGGATAGAAATAAATATGATGACAATGATGATGATGGTGGTCAACCTTATTTTTGTGTTTTAAAATGATTTCACACTTTTGAAAAATTTAATGGCGTTTTAGTATGATAACTTGTTTAAATGTGTTTTCAGCTTTTTAGTTTTTCATTTTTTCTTGCTCTAGCTTTTTTGCAAGTCTCCTTGGGTCCCATGCAGGAAAAAAGATAGTATATAAAACCAATTGATTAATTAGTTAGGAAAAATAATGCATTTTCTCACAGGATTGCTTTCACTGCCTTCCCCTGCTTTCCCTCTGGTGGCCGTCTAATCCCACTCTAGAGGGACAAATACCACTTACTTGAGGGCATACAAGAACAACTGCTTTCAAGCTACCCTTTTAGTGTTTCCAGTAGCTTTAATTCTGTAGGGGTAGTTCATTATTACTTTATTTCTTTTGGTATGTTTTTAGCTACCTTTGGCTTTACATGGATTCCTCTTTTATCTGTTAGCCACTTTGAGTCCCTGTTAGACACTTTTATCTGTTAGCAGCCGTAGCAGAAAAGGCAAGATATAAACAAAGTGATTAATTTGTTGATTAACATTTCTGTTTTCATCCTCTCCATCCTTCCATCTTTGCCCTGAGCTGGTTTATTTCATTTGCATACCCTCTCATATGTTTTGTTTCAGTTTATGATTTAACAAGAGAGGCATTAAAAGAGAGTGATTTGGAAGCAAGGAAAAATAATGCATATTCTCTTTTATATTTATGCTCCCGGGACCATCTACACAGGGGCATTTAAGGTGTCTTCCCTATGAGGAAGATAGTGTAAACTGCACTCACGTGTGGTTGTGTGCACCTCCTCCCATGTGGGAGAGATGCACCAGAGCCACAGAAACAAGCAGGTGGCTTCCGTGCTCTTTCTTTGGCTCTGCAAAACGTGGCAGGAGTAGCTCTTCTGCTGTGTCCACATCATTTCTGCAGGGCTTTTAATAGTGTCCTTTTTAAATTGACTTTATCTTCAGTCTTTAAAAGCTTTTGTTTCCATGGATAGTTTCATTGCATTTTAACAATAACTTTTTGTATGTTTTTACTCTTCTCCGTATACGTATTGGTTTTAGTTAGTGTAAGCTGCTTTGCATCCCACTTCTTGAAAAAAAGGTGGAATATAAATGGTGGTGGTGGTGATTTCTTCTTGGTTTTCGAACCCAACAGGCTGGGAGTGTGGCTCTTTATGTCAGAGATGCCGTATGGAACCCTGTCCAGTAACATGCTGTGGAAGCTCTTCTTCATCATGCACTGTGCAGAGAGTGAGAACTTGGAGAAGCTGTGTGCCACGGTGCAGCTTGAAGACTGTAAACGCCAGCTTAAAGGTAGTGTCCCATTATGAGCTGGAGGGAGAGGAAGGAATTTCAACTGGTTTACATTTGGGTTCTCAGAATCCTTTTTGCACTAGTGTCTGAGACTGCGATGAAGCATGCAGGTAGCCCAATCTGTGTCTGAGCCAAGGAATTTCCCTGAAGGGCTGCATTCAGGTTTCAGGCCATGTGATTTTCACTTTAGCTTCTGCTGATCTGGGGGCCTGCTTAGGGTTGTATATTGCTTTATGGCAGGAGTCTGCTTTTCAGTAGCAGTTGGATGCATCATTTTGATCCTGTGAGAAATGAAAGTAAGAACAGTGGTGTGCTTCCTCCTCTAATTCTTTACTGGTAGAAAGACTCCTGCTCAGCAGCATGGCTGGTTTTGGCCAGCTGTTTTGCAGAGATTCCTGCCTGCTCAGATGCGCACTCAGGTTGCTTTCTCTTTTGGAGTCCAAAGCATGATAGATTTTGAGCCAAAAACAAGGCTTCTCCCCTCCTTGTTTCGGGTAGACCCAGTTCACTTGGAGAGTTTTGAGAAGTATCTCCAGGGGATGAATGGCTCCGAGGAGATCTGCCTGCTGACAACATTTGCCCAGATGGCGCAAACAAAACGGGATGACGCAGATGAGGACTTTGTCAAAGTCATTGTGCTGGAGATCTATGAGGTGAGCGAGGCACAGCTGGATGGGTGAGCAGCCTTTATGGAGGTGAGCAGAAGAGCGATTTCAAGTGCAGCAATTACAAGGCTGGGAAAAAAACCTGAAAATGCCTTGTTCGCGTCTTGCCTCTGCTATGAGTATATTTAGTAAGTTTTTGCAGATTGCTGTGAGCCTGATTCAGCTCTCCTTAGGGTGAGCAGTTCAAATGGGAATAGATAGTTACTTCATTTGCTTGGATTTTTAAATTTAATAATTAGTAGATGCTCAAGCTCCTCAGTAAAGTGTGTGTGTGTAAATTCCTTCTTTCATGTTTTTGTTCAGGTATCTTATGTCAGCCTTTCCACAAGAGAAACCTTTTCAAAGGTTGGCCGGGAACTCCTGGGAGCCATCACTGCTGTCCATACGAGCATGATTTCTGTTCTGCTGGACCGAGTCAAAGAAACCATAGAAAGAGTTGGCATGGTACGGACCACATCAGATTACAGTAGCCCAATGCTGGATAAGGTCCTTTGCTCATGGCTGTGTGTAAACCGTGGTTCATATGCATCCAAAGCAAAATTTAGTGCCTAGAAAAGATGGATTTTATTCACAAGAAAATAAGGCATTGATTGCTAAGTCTTAGAAATGGCCAGACTTAAAAGTTTAGTGGAACGGGAAAGAATCTTCTTTCATAAAATCATAAAGAGCTACTCAGTGGTAAACTAGTTCTTCCCCCACCAACGTAGGAGATTCATTTGCTTCAGCATCTCTGATTGGTAGCCTCCCAACTGCTGCTTAAAAACCTCCGCTTAAGGCAGAGATGGGAGTCACACAACCTTCCAAATGTTGTTGGATTACAAGTCCCATAGTCTTAGCCTGGAAGGCTGGGACCTCTGGAAGACTACATAATTTCCAACCCTGGCCTGACGAGAGTCCACACCTTTCAGTGGTAGTCTGTTTCATGGTTGTTCATCTCATAACATCAGTAAATTTCTTTCTTTTTACTTTGAAATGCCCTTTCTTATAAGGTAAACCCATTGGTTTGAGTTGTAGTCTTTGCAGGAATAGAGAATGGGTTTGCTCCATCACCTTTGTATCAACCCTAGAAATATTTAATGATAGCTGCCATACTGTCTCTTAATCATTCTTCCCTTCTGAGAACAGCAGCACAAACCTTCAGTCTCAGTGCCCCACTTTTCTCCAGCCAGTAAAGGCAGATCTGGTTCATCCTGACTTTTGAGATTTCACCAACCATTGTCTGCTAGTTCCTCCCGCTCCTTGCACTTCCTAATCTATCTGGATAAGCAGCGTGGACTGGAATCTTGCGCCGGTTCAAGAAACACAGCTCTGCCTGATATAAGAAGCTAGAGAGCCATATTGCCATAGAACCAGTCCTGCTAAGACCATTCTGCAGAGGCCCAGAGAAGAGATTAAGGAAAGTTACTTTCTCTTTTTCACCCTTTCAGTAATGTTATGGGATCTTTGGCAAGATTTGCAGTAGCAGAGGGCTTCCCAGGGTTTTTCCATTGTCTTCATGAGTGTTTCCAACTCTATTGTTCTTTTTCTCCATAGGTTTCTCTTTATTTGTTTAAAGAGCTGCCAATGCATCTCTGGAAGCCATCTGCCCCAGAAATTGCCCTGATTCGCAACTGGCTGCTGAATTACAGCCTGACTGAAGTTGAGAACAAATTAGCTTGTGTTATTCTGGAAGGGCTCAACTGGGGACCAAATGAGCATGTAGGTATTAAAAACAGGGCTACAGCCTTTAATCAGTAAATCAAGCAACACATTTAAAAAACTTGTTATTTTCATCTTCTGGTTCACTTAATAAAACAAAACAAAACAAAGGCCTTTGCTGGGTCTAAAACAGGCCTTGATGGGGACCTGAAAAGTGGTGAAATTCCTTTCCATGTCCCTTGGGGAAAATAATTTTTGTGATCTTTTTGGAGATTGGATTAGGCCTGGCAGGGTATCCAGTGCACCCCCCAATATACAGGCTCCATCTAAAGAAAACAAAACAGAACAAAAAACACTTATATTTCTGTTACAGGCCCTTTTTGTGCAGATCTGATTTGTTAACATGAATTTGATTATTTGAATAAGATTTTTGTTAATTGAGCGACAGCTTTAATTAAACATTTACACTGTGTCTGAAGTGATCACTAGCCAGTGTTGTGATAACCCTCTCCAGGAGCCTGAAATAGTAAAGTCCAGCTGCAGATTTACCTCCTTGGTGGGAACTGTGCCTGAGAGGAACACCTTATGGGGCAAAAGATGGTTGGAGGGAGGGCATTCCAGAAAACTGTGCTGTGTGGGATGATGTGTTGCCCCGGGTGGAATCAACAAGCATACTGTTGTTCCTGGAGATTTTTTCCCTTCATCCCCTGAGAAACAGATCCATTTTGTTCTAGAGCTGCTTCATTGGTTTAGGATATTGTCCTGACCACTTTTTTTCTTCTCAAATGTTCTAACTCGTCTGAAATTTGTACTGCTATCTTGCAGGTGTATACGTAGCAGTGCTCTTTTTATTATCAGACATTTCAGTGTATGCTGAATCTGAGACTGAAGTTACGTTGCATCTGTGCTGTCTGTCTGTGCAACTTGCAGCCCTTGACTCAAAGGAAGCATCGGCTGCAGGAAGTTAGGGGTAGACAGAAGCTAGCTGAACCTGACCTTCTGCTGATTGAACAGGGCTTATGCTGGCTTATGCTGGCAGAAGCTCCTCAGAGATTAGCCCGTAGTGGGACCTTAGGTGGCAGAAGGGCCGAAGAAAGGAGCAGAGAAGGCACTGACTAGGGAAGAACTGCATTATGCCAAATCCAAACCTCCCAGAGACAAAGCTACACAGGTGGCACAGAAATGGGCCAGCTAGTAATTTCCAGCACCCCAGGCCAGGAATGCTTTGGGTGCAACGTGGGCATGTTGTTGGCTCAGCTGGCCCTCAGCCATCTTGGTGACTTAAGGTGGTAAGCTGGAGACCACAAACATAATACGTGTGTGTGTGTGTGTGTGTGTGTGTGTGTGTGTGTAGGATGCCTTTTTCCCCAAATGTTTCTCTCCAGGGCCTGTTTTGATTTCTCTGAATGAACTATTTTGGTATGGAGTGAGAATGTGTTTTTCTCTGCATTGTTCATTTGATGCTACCAGTGTTACATAGCAACAGAAACAAAGCCAGATCTTTGCTTCCAAAAGGGAGCTGACCACACATAAGGTCTGTTTCTCGAAAATAAACCAGTTATTCTTGCACAGGGTGGCCTTCATCTTGATCTGACAGTCCATGCTGAAACTGCGCTAATGGTCTTAGAAGCTTACCAGAAGTACCTCTCTCAGAAACCATACAGTGGGCTGATCTCTGAAAGCATCAAGCAGGTACCTTCAAATTTTTCCGGTTTACTTCAGATGAAGAAATTGTAAATCAACATCACAAAAATACGTTGCCTTTTTATCAGAGAGTGAAAGTATCAACGGATACTGTTCCAGTTCTCTCCATCAAGGGCTTGTCTATTTTATCAAGTTGTGACAAGTCCACACTATAGAGAAATCAGTTTCAGTAGCAACTCTTGGTGAAAGCAGTAGAGAAGTTATGCAGAGCACCTGTGGGTCTTTCTTTTTGCAAAGGTCAGAAATATTCCAAGTTAAATGTTTCGATGTAGAAGCAAAACTGTCTAAAGATGGATATTCGTGTTCTCCCAGTATTTTTCCATCATGGCTTCTGTATGTTTTTCAAATCCTGCTTCTCTCTGTTTCTCTTTTGAGCATAAAAGAGGCTCACGAAAGGAGATAGTTCAGTTTTCTAGGCGCTCCACATTTGCAGGTTTGCCTTTCACGGATTTGATTATTTGCAAGTTTTTCCAACCCCTCTCCTCCCCTCTCAGGTGCTTCTTTTCCCAGGGGAAACTTCCCTCTCAGTAGCTCCACTCAGGCTATACAGCCCTCCTCTGGTCATCGCTCTTCTCCTCCTCCTCCTGCACCAGCACTTCCTGGCGAGCTTGCAGCCCAGTTTCTCAGTTACACAAACCTCTGCTGATGCCCCCCACCACACCCAAGGAAGGAGACGGGTCAGAGAGAGGAAGTCTGGGGCCACCATGCCAGCCCCCCCTTCCCTCTCCTTTCCCTGACCTGGTTTGGACCCCAAGTGCCCGTTCTCCCTGCCATGCCTTGGCTCCGTTCCCATAGACACACACTCACACATTTTAATATTTGTGGTTTTTCCACTCTTGGAGGCTTCTAGCATTCCTAACCCTAGTGAATGTGCAGGGCTCACAGTAGTTTGCTTTTAAAATAGAGATTTTGCTGTTTAATGCTGCTTGCTTTTCTGCGCAGCTTATGAACACCCCACAGTTCCTTTATAAGTGAGTCAGAATCTGTCTCACATGAGTACTTTTTTTTTTAATTGGCTGAAGAGCTTGATCAGCGATGCCTTATAAACCCTCTAGCTGCTGCTGTGCTTTGAACTGGAGATACCAGGGGTAGAATGTGGGTCCTGTTCCATTTGGAGGCCGTTTGTGTGTGTCACGGGAGGGTGCTGTTGTGGGGGCCAAGTGCAGCCTTGTGGACTTAGATTTTTCTCAAACCTGGGAGAGAGGAACAGTGAGCACGTTTGCATTGCTGTAGGCAAGCCTGAGAGTCATTTTTATTGTAGGTCTCCTACTTGGCCAGCATTGTCCGTTACGGAGAAACGCCTGAGACCTCTTTTAACCAGTGGGCTTGGGGGCTGGTTCTGAGACTGAAACTGCACCTGAATGATTACAGCATCCAGCAAGCCTGGCCTTCAGCTCCGGTCTCCCATATCGTCCTTGAGCTGGCTGAATCACCCACATTTCACCCCCTCCTGAAGGCGGTTAGATCTGGCCTCCCCATTGGCTGCTACCTTGCACTGGCCATGACAACACTGGGCCACAGGTGAGTGACTTCTGTGATCGTGATGTGCATTTCCCTTCTGTGCCTTTCTAGCACACTTGCAACAGCACACTTGAGCACACTGGTGAGAGAACATGCAAGGAGACGTTGAATCCTTAGGAATTGTTATGAGATCTCTGCACCCTACTCACCAGTGGAATGAGAACCACTGCTTTACCAAACCCTAAAGCGCTTCCTTGGTGTTTTCAGCAGGAATTCTCCAAATGGGCTCCTACTTCTCCCTGCTCAGAAGAACCTCCAGACTTGCAGGCAGTTAGCCATCTTCTAGGAGCTGTGTGGCTGGTTCTTGCCTCTTGGCCCATCAGGCAGCTGCCATGAAGCTCATGTGCATTGAGGCAGATAATTCTGTCTGTCTATGTGTACACACACACACACACACACACTCTCTCTCTCACACTAGAGGGAGAATATACACATATGTGAAGCAAGTTTTCTTAAAAACACAACAACCTCTTTTCTTCTTTCCACAGTGTTGAGAAGTTCTGTGCTGAAGGGATCCCTCTCCTGGGCATTCTTGTGCAGTCACGTCATCTGAAAACAGTCGTTCATGTGCTAGATAAAGTCCTACCACTGTTCTACCCGTGCCAGTATTATCTACTGAAAAATGACCAGTAAGCTCCAGACCTAATCCCAGATGTTTACCATGATATGTATAGTCTGCCTATGACTCTTATTTCACTGATCCTCCAGAAAGTTTAGAATGACATGCTTGGGACTGAATTTGCGCAGTCACCTAGTAATATCTGTTTGGTGACCTGTTAAAAGGAGAAGTCCCAGGATATAGGAAGCTGTCCCACATGCTGAATCAGACTGTTTGCCACTGCAGCTCAGTTTTGTCCTCTCTAACTGGCAGCTGCTCTCCAGCATCTCAGGGGGAGCCCTTTTTTATCCCCTGTCAGCTGATGTTGGCAGCAGTGGAGAATCCAGCACTTGAAGCTGCATCCTCCTGTATACAAAGCACATATTGTACCACTGAGCTATGTCCTGTTTATTCTAGTGTCACTCTCACTGTTTTTGACTTGCAGTGTCTCCAAGAGTCTTTTACACTCCTGATCCCCTGAAGATTCCTGGGGCTGGTCTTGGACCTTCTGTAGGCAGAGCTCTCTGCCATTACACTGAGCACCCTTTTCTGATGTTTTGTGACAGATGTGGGGCTGGCACTGCAGCTGGGCATTGCATAGGACTGAGAAACCTAGTTTCTTATCAGGAGCAGCCAGGAACTGGGGTCTCCAGTCCTGGCCTTGTTAAGAGGCAGGTGACAGATGCCTCTCTGTTGTCCAAAGATGGCATGAATACTAGGAAACTGACGGGTGGTCTTTGCTGATCAAAAAAACAGGTGTCCCTATTGCAGCTTCCAACCGCATGTTGAGCTTTTCCAGTTCGAGTTTCCAGGTTACCTGGTCCTTAGCCTGTTCTCTGTCCAGACCTTGTTTGAAGAAATACTTACCATGAACTGAATGGATGAGAGAGGCTAACACAGCTTGGTGTCTCCAGATGAATAGTCTCAGCACTGCTGGACCTCTGAGAGTTTTAGCCGAACACATCTGGAGGGGACTAGAATATAACTTGTCTGCTTATCCACCTGTACGTCATGATGTTTCCAATGTTTGTCTTTTACCTTCTTATTCAGAGGGTAACAAATATTGAATCCTTCACAGTGTTCCCTGTTCATACAATCATAGAATTCTATAGTTAGAAGAGGCTCCTTGGGCCATCCAGTCCAACCCTCTGCTGTGCAGGAACACCCATCAAAGCCCTCCCTTGGACAGATGTCCATCCAGCCTCTGCTTAAAAACCTCCAAAGAAGGAGGAGATTCCACCACACTCCATGGAGGCAGCAGCAGATTCCACTGCCGGACAGGTCTGACCATCAGGAAGTTCTTCCTCAGGTTCAGGTGGAATCTCCTTTCCTGCAGCTTGAATCCATTCCTCCTTGTCCTAGTCTCTGGAGCAACAGAAAACAAGCCCGCTCCCTCTTCGACATGACATCCTTTCAGATATTTAAGCATGGCTATCATGTCCCCTCTTAACTTTCTCTTCTGGAGACTAAACATCCCCAGCTCCCTAAGATGCTCCTCATAGGGCTTCATGGCTTCCAGACCCTTCACTATTTTGGTCGCCCTCCTCTGGACACACTCCAGCTTGTCGATATCCTTCTTGAATTGAGGTGCCCAGAACTGGATACAGTATTCCAAATGAGGCCTAACCAATGCAGAATAGAGTGGTACCATTACCTCCCTTGATGTAGACACCACACTGCTATTGATGCAGCCAAGAATCGCGTTGGCTTTCTTTTATTTGTGCTACCTCCTGCTGCTGCTTAGTCGAAGAGCTCTTTGTGAAGGGTGGCATTGGCTTGTGTGTCTTTGTGTGCCTGTACTGAAATTAACTGCTGCTGCTGCTGGAGACTCAGATGGTAACTTATCTGTGGTTTTCCTAGGTTTTTGTCATACCTCCACCAGTTCCTTCAACTGGATAGCGGTGTTCCACAAGGGATGACGCAGCAGGTGACGCAGAAGGTGGCTCAGCACATCACTGGGACAAATTATGGCGAAAACATTAAGTTGCTCAACTGCATGATACAGGTCAGGAGCTAGAGACATACTGGATGTAATTCTGGGTCCCTTATGGATGGAACAAATCAGGTGCCTGAAATAATTGTCCCCTCAAGTGGAATCTTGCGTCCCTTACAGATCAGTCCATGCAAAGCAGAATACTTTGTGTTTCAAGAAAACAGTAGGGATTGGTGCCTTAATATCAGAATCACTGCTTGTGTCTTCTGTTCGCACTAGTGCAGTGCAAGAGTGAGTGGGGCCTTTATTTTGGGCATTCCCTCACTTACAGTGAAACCTGAGATGTGCCAGTACAGAAGAAGCTGGGTGAATTGCAAGCTTTGGTAATCCAGCTGCCTGGTCAGCCTTCTTGCTCCTGGTAGCCCTCACTGGTTGAGGCTTGGCAGAGGCTTTGGTTGAATAAGGCTCCTGCTGGGTAGGAGAGGGCTCTTCTCAGTGGCGGCACCATCAGGATTGAAGGCTTGCCTGCTGCAGGCGGGAATGGAGTACGGGAAGAAGTCCTTTCTTTCCCCTTTGGATAACAGCTCCCAGTATCCCCCACCAAACACAGCCAGCTGATGGAGAATTCTGAGAGCTGTAGTCTATAAAAGTTAACTTTTCCAGGCTCTGAGAAAAAAAGTAAAATGGGGGCTGAAAATTGCATTGTCAGGAATTTGACTATATTATAGGTGGGTGTGAACCTCA
Organism: Ctenosaura bakeri; assembly: GCA_948474755.1. Classification (NCBI taxonomy): domain Eukaryota; kingdom Metazoa; phylum Chordata; class Lepidosauria; order Squamata; family Iguanidae; genus Ctenosaura; species Ctenosaura bakeri. The sequence goes on along the minus strand of CAOLHI010004093.1, from coordinate 64,862 downwards.
GATTCTGGACAGTGGGGGCAAATGCTTCGCGTTGAGCATTTTCAGATAGTTGATACACATATCCATCCCGAAGAGCATTAACTTTTGCCATCCTAAGGGTTCTTCTCCCTCTGAATTGTCACCCAGTGGTTGAGGTAACTCTGGCATGGCTCTCCTAGTGAACCATTTGACCATTCCGTCCTTTTCTCTGGACAGAGTCATGTTTATATAAGCAGTCAGCCCAGCGGCGTTGGGCCGGCTGCTGTCTTGGAGTTCTGGGTCCAGGCCCTCACCAGCCAACCGCTCTGGCACAAGGACCGAGCCAGTCTCTGCCTGATGGATCACTTATGCCAAGCAGCGTTTCAGTTCAACCAAGAGGACTGTGTCCAGAAGCTGCTCTACCAGCAACACAAGGTACGGGTATCATCTGCCTTTGCTCACTTATGGGCTGTGGATCAAATAATCCAAGATGCTTTCCCAAATGCTGCTTTGAGCAGCCTTTTGAATGTGCCATCTCTTCATGTTTTTTTTAAAACATTTTTATTGGTAAAAAATTGTTTGATAAAAGTGCCTAACAATTCATAGTTCATAATACATTTAAAAAGAAAAAATATATAAAAATTCTCTTTTAAATTTAAATCCCCATATATTCTAATAACATCAGCATTACCCCTAGTATCTTCACTTTGTACCCTTCTGTCAAACAATTCTTCGGTCCCTGCTCCTTTTTCATGCTCTCATAAACATTGTCTGGGATCCTGCATTAAAGGTGCACCTGCAGTATTGTAACTGCATTCCATCTCCTGGTCTGATCCTGGAAGCCTGTCTTAAAAGCCAGTCAGCCACTCCAGGCAATGGATTTCTGTGGCGCTGGTGAGTGGGGCGCTGCAAGATGACTTGACCACCCCCCTCCTGCCAGTGAGCAGTGGTGTAATGAAATGTTGCAACAGGATCCCACAGGGGTCCTTGTTTCTGTTCTTTGCAGCATTCTTCAGTGGTGGAAGGAGGGTGATCCCATCGAACGTCACTGCTCCCTCTGGCCACAGAACTCTGTCACTCAGGGTGGCTGCCTGGCTTTTAAGGTGGCTTTCAGGAGCATTTACAGTTGTGACAGTGGTACCACGGTCGTAAATTGTGACTAGGGAACAGTTACGTGGTGATAAATCTAAGTTATGACTTTATACTAACAGGATGCCAGCCATTATAATTTTCTAGCACATCAGCCCGATACTGTTGGGCCCAAGGCCCTCTGGGTAGGCCCTGGGTTACACACTCACACATTTCAGTTCAGCCTGCTTTCACACTAACGAACATATTTTGGGGGTTAGTTCATGCTGTTGCGTTGCTAGGTCAGGCTGCTCTGTATGGTGCAGTCCTGTGAGAATAGCCAAGGAATATTAACGAGGGGTGCTTTGCTCCCCGTGCCATCTGGTATGGTGGGGGGAGCAAAGCCTGGTTAGAGACCATCCGCTGCCGTCTCGGGCAGGTAATGGGATTTGGCCGTGAGCCTATCATGCACCTGGCCCATGGGTGCCTCAGTAATTGGCATCCGAGGTGGGATAGCCCCCCTCCTGCCTGTTTCGGCATGGTGGATTGATGGATTGGCAGCCTGTTTTGCCGCTCGCGTACGAAAAGCCTATATAATCTGTTGGAACAAAGAGAACGCTGCTCTGTCGCCTGCTTTGCCTTTCCGACGGAGTCAGAGTGTATATATGCTTGTGTGCCTTTCGTTTTTCTTTTGCTTCTTTGCTTAATAAATTGCATCCTCAAAGACCAGAACTGGCTTGGTTCTTGCCTCCCAGCATCTCGCACCTCGAACCTTGCATGGCCGCCCAATCCAGGGAGGGTCATGTGCGCTACAGATACCTAGGAAACATGTTATTTTCTGTATTACAAAAAACTGTGTTTGTGCGTGCTTACTCTCTACTTGTTTCTATGCCCAGATATTATGCCCATGAATTAAATAACCACATTTCTAGGAATTGTACTTCTTCTTTTTGTACATTATATGTCAAATGCTGTTTAAGATAGACTGCCCTATCCTCCGATTATGGACCAAAATGTATTTTTAGAATTTCAAGTGTGTCATGTTTGATTCCAGTATAAGGCCACAATTCTGCACACAGTTGGAGCTGCCTAAACCCCGTTGCCTTTCATTCACCAAGATTGGAGTTCCATCCAGACTCTGTTTTCTGTGAAAGAACAGTGTTTTCTTACCAGTCGTCTCTCTCTCTTATCCAAACTCCCAGAACGCTTTGGGCTACCACTGTGACAAGGGGCTGCTGTCTTCTTTGGTCAGCTGGATCGTGGCCGGCAATATCACACCTTCTTTCATTGAGGGAAATGCTAATCCCATGCAGGTAAGGAAGTACCAATGACTCAGAGGATGTTCCTCATCCTTGTTCTTTCACTGTGGAATAATTGCTGGCCTTTGGTTGATTCTGGGCAACTTTGCAGCCTTGGGGCAATTCCTCCCCATCTTCTCCTGTGGTTTCACCTCCCTCCCCACCTCACAGGAAGCCCATGTATCTCAGTTTTCCTCTTCAGTCCTTCTCAAAATGATGACCAAAGGTGACCTTCATGTTGCCATTTTGAGAGGGACTGCAGAAGACAATGGTGGTTTTAGGCAGTAGTAGCAGGTTCTGATGGGTTGTATTAATGAGGGCAAGAGTATTTGTGCATATTTGGGGGATTTTCTATCTGGTTTTTGGGCATGACTTGCTCATGTATTAGTGAGGTTGTGGGACTCGAGAGGACTGTTGTGGGGCTTCAGGGGCTACAGTGTGGATACTTTTCCCACCCCTGGTCTAGAAGGATCACTCTGGAGGAGTTCCTGCTAGGCTTTCTGATCTTGTCTTTGTGGGTATCCTTTTCTTAATTATTTACAGGTTTGGTTTGCCTGGACCATTCTGAATATGGAGTCCATATTTGAAGAGGATTCCCAGCTTCGCAGGGTGGTGGAAAGAGAGCTGGTCATCAACTCCGTGACTCCAGATCAGGCTTTGAAGGTGACAGAGAATCCTCTTCTTATGACAGACATCTTCTCTAAAAAGCATAACACAGCCCCTTCCCACGCCCTCAGCTCCCAAAGAAACCTGTGACTTGGTTGCCCAGCTTTTGAAGGCAACACAATAAGCATTCCTTCTGCTTCCAGAGAGCTCAGGCCCAGCTGAAGCTGCCCATTGTGCCGTCTCTTCCGCGGCTTCTGATCTACCGTTGGGCTCATCAGGCCCTCGTGACTCCGGCCGATCATCCCCTCCTCCCACTCATCTGGCAGAAATTCTTCCTCCTCTACCTCCATCGCCCGGGGCCGCAGTATGGGTGAGTTAGCTGTTTGCAGGCTGCTTTATTGAATCTGTCTAGTAGCTGAGGATACCAAAGGCTGCCGGTTCACATACTTGGTATCTTTTCTTTTTTCAAAGGATTGGGTGGCATGCAAAAGACCTTTCTCTGCCTCCGCAGGGTGGGCATCTGCAGCAGTCATGGGCCGGGGGGGGCAATTTTCATCCCTGCAGTGGGCCACAGTGCCCCAAATGGGCAAAAGATCAGATCCAGAAGTGACCAGAAATCACTTTCAGTTTGGATTTCTGGGATTTTCTGAGGATTGGTGGTGTGGTTGGGAAGAAATTGAGGGTGTGATAATGAAAATTACTTCTTCCAGACTGGTCTGAGATTGCCAGTATACTGTTGGTGATAGTTTTTGCCTACTTGGGAATGATTTTCATCTTCTTTTATTGACATGAGCGAAGGGGCCTCTTTCAGGGGAGGACACATGCAGTCCCACAGACCATACTTTCCCCACTGCTACATTAACCAGACTGGGTTATGTGGACATAAGGTAACTTCATAGGTTTGGGAGTTGATGCTTCATCAAATTTCTTCATTCAGAAATTAAGCACCTTGCCAGCCTTACATTAGTGAACATGTATATATCTCTTTTGTTTCATAAAGCAAATTCACATATCTGTCTTTCAACATCCTTCTGTAAATAACGCTTTATTTTATTGGATTTTATATGGGAGAAATGTCTGGTGCGTAACAGTGTATTATGTTTTTTGGGAATTTATTGTTTGGAAATTCAAGTATAAAACTGTCCAAATGAACTCCTTCTAGAGTGGTTTGTAGGTTGGAGTTTAGGTGTTTGTTGGCTTTCATACTTCCTGAATTGTCCCAACTATTTTTCAGCTCAAAAAAGGACAAAATGTAAATACAATGAGTCCTTTTTTTGGGGGGGGGCGAAATATGTGGCAGGGAAGAAACACACTAAGAAATATGTAAGTAGACATGAATTTTTGTGCAAAATTTTGAAGAAATTGGTTGATCCATGTGTGACAGTAATGGAATGGGGTTTTTTTTAGTGAATGTGTGCAGAAGTCACATGATCCACAAGTGGACCACAGCTTCTATAATATAATTTATTGGACTACAATCCCCAGCATTCCCATGCAGGATGGCCACTGGCTCCATGACTGCACTGGCTAGAGAATTTTGGAAGCTGTAGTCTGTGATTCTCCTTGGGTACCATCCCATGGGAGAGCTGAGATATAAATAAAACAACAGTAAAGCATCCGAGCTCCGGGACAGACTGAATGGCCCTTCTTTAATTCACAAGGATCATTTTACTAATTATGTGTCAAATGCATTTTCCTCTTTCTTGGAAGGCTGGTAGACTCTCATGGTGTGCCCATATGTCTTGGCTGTAAATGACAAGGGTTCTTTTTTTTAAGGTTACCTGTAGATGGCTGCATTGGGAAAAGGTTTTTCCAAAGTCCCGCTCACCTGAGCCTGTTAAGTGACCTGAAGCAGCGCCTGATGGAGGCTGCGGACTTCCACCATGCTGCCAGCAAAGCACTCAAGGTGGACAGCCCAGTAAGCGACAGTGAAAATTTAGGGGAAAGGGGGTCCGCCAAGTCTGAGCATCTCACCTCCCCTGAACTGCACAAGGAACTCGTCAGGTAATTAGTAATCTCTGGCAAGGAAGGCTTTAGCATAAACTGGAGTCTCTTTTTCTCAGTGTCTCTGCAATTGCAGAGGGCTAAGATGGTGTCTTTGCCAGCTATAGTCCACAGTCTGTCCATTTATAGTCCAGGTTGGGTAGGCTGATGAGTCCTGCATTTGGAGTCGTGAGATAGCCTGTGTTACATTTAAGTTTCTTTCTTGAACTGCACTTGTGACCAGCTGCATCCAGTTCTTGTTTGGGACTGACAGTGCACAGGCTGGGGTGGCGCCCGGTGGGCTTCTAGTAAGACAGTTTTCAAGAAGGGCTTGGCATGGCTTCAGGTGGGGCTAAGCTTTACGGAAGTCTCCAGGTATACTTCACCTATCTTCCCGTCTGTTACCAAGTTGCAGAGTAGAAAGACTGAGACCTGAAATTGCCCCCTGGAAGCTTCTGGTTGCATGGGCATCTTTTAGGAGTGCTGTAGTTGGGTATTCCTGCATGGCAGGAGGTTGGATTGGATGGCCCTTGTGGTCTCTTCCAGCTCTTAAGATTCTACGAACTACCTGTGAGAAACTGTTTGGTGCAGCGTGAGGAACTGGCTCCTGGTTTACCCACCGTACTCTTACGGACATAGATGGTCAGTCTCTTGAACAGTCACATCAGGACAAAGTAATAGGGGTGCAGATTTCTAAATTTTTTTAGCTTTAGAGAACCCTTTCCTCATTGACCCTGTGTTTCATGGTTCACCTGTGCCCTGCAAAGTATTTTGGGAAATGTTCTGGAGTGTGCAGTTCTGGCAGGACACTGGTTGGTCCTGTAGCCTCCTTATTGCCCTGAATGAAGTTGAGAATCCCAGAGATGTCCTCATCTCCCCACAGGGGAAAGTGGCAACAGCAGACAAGCTGGTTTTTGGGGTGGGTTGTCCACAGTTGCCAGTAGGCACGTTCAGGATACCATTAAGCTTCTTAAGAGACCCAGTCCCCAGAAGGCAGTTTGATGGATTGAATGATCCCTGGAATTCCCTCCCAGGCTTGCCATCAAGTACTTGAAAGAGTAGAATTTGGATCTCATGTGTTGAGGTGTTGTGTGTGTGTATGCACTAAACAGCAAGTGTATGGTTGTGTATGTGAAAACCAAGTCGACCCCTGCTGCAAGCCTTTCTTTTACTGTTGTGCTTGTAGGCTTTTCAACACGTACGTCTTGTGGCTGGAAGAAGAGAGCTTTCAGAAAGGAGACACGTATATTCCCTCTTTACCAAAACAATACGACGCTCACCGGCTTGCCAAAGTCATGCAGAACCAGCAGGTAAAAATGCAGGGACCTGGGTTGAAGGTTGCAGATTGATAGTTTGGCATGGCCTGTTTTGTTTAAAAAAAGAGAAAATTGAAGTGGGAGGAGAGGGTGTGGCCCTGGGTGGGTCTGGTCTGTGCGTGTTTGTGTGTTTATGTGTGTGTGTGTGTGAGAGAGAGAGAGAGCGAGAGATTGAGAAATGGACCCACACTGTCCAGAATTGCCCATTGCTGCATCACCGTTGTCTTTTTTGAACCGCTCTTCTATTTCCTTTCTCAAGTGTTTCTGTTTTCATTCCGGGGACTTGAAAGAACTATTTTGGAGATGTCTGAGGCAATTGCCCTCTGAGTAGGCATTTCTGGCAGGAAATAGTCTCCTAGATCCATTGGTGTTCATTTTTTTAAAAGATTATTTATTCATTAGTTCTAAGACAGACAAATTCCCAGTCAGAATCATAATTACAGCCAGATAAATATATTATTATTATCTTTATTTTGAATATGCATTCAAAAAGAAGAAAAAATTAAAACTAAAACACAACAATAAGCTAAAACGTTGAACACTAACACAAAAGGACTCTGAGGCCCCAAGCCAAACTGTGATGAAAGGAAAAAAAATAAGCAAAAATTTTTATTATTTTACCATTACAGATCCAGCTAAGTAATCGTACTAGGACTACTAGTAACCATGTGTGTTACTGGATTTCTTATTGCTCAGTCCTTCAAAAAATCTTTGGCTGACTTAGTCTTTAAAACTGATTTTCTTGTTCATCCTGGGCCATATCCGCACTAGATTGTTATAGTGCTATGATTCCACTTTCAACCTCCTATGGAATCCTGGGGTTTGCAGTTTAGGGAGGAGCCTTTGAGGCCCCTCCCTAAACTGCAAACTCCAGGATTCAATAGGAGGTTGAAGGTGGAATCATAGCATTATAACAGTCTAGTGCGGAAATGGCCTTGGTTAAAGTTAGACCCATTGAATCAGTGGGACTTGCCCTACCTGTTGGCTAACCATGCAACAACTGAGTCAGTGAGCTGGGACTCACCAACAGGGTTCCAGCCATTATATAAGCCGTTAGCACATGTGCAATTTGATATCCCCACTCAGTCTTTTCCTGTGTAGTAAAACTGACGCAGTATAGTGCAATGGCACAGTAAACATGGCCTCATGGTTTTGGTGGTTATCTCCCTTCTCCTCAGTGTAGTGTTTGTTACACTTTCCACTGACTTCTCTGTTAAGGTGAGTCTCTCTTAGTCTGCTGAGGAAGCTGGAAAAGTTTAGCCAGGGGAAGAGAGGACTGAGAAGGAATGGGGAGGTCATCTCTAACTCTTTTTGTTCTGAATGTGCCATGAGAATGTGTCCAGAGGAGGACAACCAAGATGGTAGAGTGTCTTGAAACAAGCTCTGTGAGGAGCAGTTGAGGGAACCAAGCATATTTAGCCTGGAGGAGAGAAGGTTATGAGATGACTTCACAGCCATTTAAAAATATCAGAAACTGTCATGTAGAAGATGGAGTGAGCTTCTTTTCTGCTGCTGCAGAGGCTAGGTCATGAATCTGTGTGAGCTGTGGATTTTTTTTTAAACACTGATGGAAGATTGCAATAAATGACCCATGAGGTGCTTTTTAAGTGATTTTATTTCAAAGGGGTCCCCAGGAAAGCCCACTTCAGTGTGGATGAAAAGCCTCCCCCCCCCCGAAAGAAGGCTTGGATGTCAGAAAATGCCACCCACTTTGGCTAATGCAGTAGGTACATCTTTCTGGATGTTGCACTGCACCTTTTGGTTGAGGAGCATCTGATATACCATGGCTCCCTTTGGGTATGCCTTGGAATAATATTACAGGTGGTGAATGAAGCCTAACTGGAACTACAGAAAGGGGATCATTTTCCTTTGAGAAAAGGTGAGAAGTTGCCACTACTGTGTATTTCTGCTGTGGCCTGTGTCAGATGCAGCTGTATGTTCCATTACCATCTCACTGAACCAACTCTTGAACGTGCCACTCCTTTGCCACACGTTTGCTCAACTCTTCTTTATTTCTCCACTTGGGTTCTAGGATTTGTGGATTGAGTTTGTCAATGTTGAACGCATTCAACATGAATTCCAGGAAGCGCTAGACTTCTGGTTTCAAGTCCGGGTAGAATCCCATGTGGCCTCAAGTACCATGTCAACGCAAACAGACTTCACTAATCCTTTGTTGGGTAAGTCACTAGGAATGCATTAGGAAGTAATGGTAGGAAGCAAATAAACACCTTGTCCATTCCCATTGTAATGTATAATTATTTTAGTTTGGAATGTGGAATGGAAGCTTATTATACTCCATGGAAGTTCTAAAACCATTTGAGTTTTGCAAGGTGCTAAACAATCCCTGGAACAAAGGTGATCTAAATTCGTCAAGGAGGTATACACGAAAAGGCAAAATATATGATTGAGGCATTATACACTTCAGAAGTGAAGGGACAGGAATTAGTAGAGAAGGAAATCAAAGCTGAATAAAACAAGAATTAAAATGTTAAAATCATATTATTTCAGCAATAAAAGCAAGTAAATACTAATTAATAGCAATTTAATTGTTTGAGTTTTCCAGAGTTTTAATATTGTGGTATTAAATTGGTATTTCCTTGATTTTTATGGTTAAAATGTTTTATGCTTATCTGTCTGTATGTAGGATTTTCAAGGTATAAGGAGTTCAGGGGTGATTTGTGTTGGCTGTGGTGCCACTGCCGTGGTCTTTGAGAGAGCCTCCACCAGTGTCGTGCCGCATTACTGCTGCTTCTGCCCAGTAGCTGTTTGGCACATTTAGTCTGACTCTCCAGCAAAAGCCTGTCTGACTGGGATGCCCTTCCAGCCACACTGCTACTGTCAGAATAGCCGCGTGCCTCACAGGAGCACAGAGTCCCACCATAATGGAAATGTAGGACAGGTCTTTTGGACATCTCTTGCTCTTAGGGTCCTCATAAGTCACTTTGATGGCAAATAACAGCACATCCTGATGGTCAAATCTGTCCGGCAGTGGAATCTGCTGCCTTGGAGTGTGGTGGAGTCTCCTCCTTCTTTGGAGGTTTTTAAGCAGAGGCTGGATGTCCATCTGTTGGGAGTGCTTTGATGTGTCTTCCTGCATAGCAGGGGTTGGACTCGATGGCCCCTGGGGTCTCTTCCAACTCTGTTCTTCTATGATTCTGTGATCTCTTACGTGCTTGTTAAAGTTTGTATTTCCTGGCCTGTTAATTTCTGTGTCCTTGTTCTGAATTTGCCAGTCATCTAAGAAGCAGAGGTAGTTGGTGATCTCTTTGCTTTCTTCTCTTTCAGCCAAGGAGAGAGTTATCAGCAGCTTAAAGATATATGATGCCCCCCACTCATCTCTTCCCCTGCAGCCAATGAAAGCTCCGGTGCCTGTTGTATCTTCTGCCAGCTTGGTCAGTCCCAGTGAAGCCAAAGAGCTGACCCGTGCCAACCTCCGTGTCCTGCAGCAGCATGCCAAGTGAGAAACCTTGTTGCTGTGCTTGGACTCTTGACCTCAGCTCCACCCTCTTGTGTTCAGTTGCTTAAATGCAATCCACATTCTCTCTTCTTTAGGAGAGAGAAGTTTCTTTTACTTGGGAGAAACTCTGCTGCAGGCCTGTGTTTATAGTCCAGCATGCTGTGTATAAACCTTTTAAATAAGCTCAGTACATTTCCCCCCCTTTCTACATGTGGTGCCCCTTGTGATAAAAATCCCAGGTGCTTAACCATCTGAGAAGGTTGCAAGACACCAGAGCTTTCCTGATAAACACGTGGGCTGTTAATTTTTCAGATCTGCAGCCTTGCGGGAGTCCCAGCAAGTTGCTTTCAACAATGAGATATTGGATACTCTGCCGAAACTTTACACCAATAGAGAAGAACAAGTTACCCTTTCGCTAGAGTGTCGTGGGAGTTCTGGCAAGAGTTGCCAGGGAGCAGCACTTGTCACAATCCAGGTTGGAACAAAAATCCCACCCTCTTCCTCATTTGAAGACTTCAATCAGTTTCCCTCCAGTTTCTTTCATCTTGGGCTGGGGCACTAGCTCAGTGGCAGACCCCTGCCTTGCATGGAGAAGGTCCTGTTTGCCATTCCCAGCTAAAAGGATCAGAAGGTTGATCGGAAATACTCTTTTCTGCCTAACACCTGGCAAGCCACTCTCAGCCAGTCTTGATGTTACTGACCAAGATCAGGAATGAGCAAACCCTGCAGGCCTGACACCGATTTTCTGTTCCCAGGACTCTCTGGGGATGGCACCACTCTCTCCAAATAAAGCTAGTTGTTTGAAAATATAGGTTTTCTGTTAAAAGAAAGTATGAGGGACATGGTCTCTTTCAGAGGAGAATTGCAACCCATGGGATTATAATACACCATTTTTGGAGGATAGGGAGACTCAGAGGGGCTTTAAAAATGGTCTTGGGGATTTCTTGGACCCTGTAGAGCACATGAATCCCACTCACCTATTGATGGACTGATAATTGGATTTCCCCAAAAGCAGTTTCCTGTGCCTTTCCCCTCCCCGCTCCCCCATTCATCAGTGAGGACTAAATATTTCTTTTCTTTTTCTCTCTCTCCCCCACTCTCAACCTTCATGAATTAGGACAGTACATTTTAGTCCCCTAGAATTATGTTTAGTTGTGAAGTTCACATAGAACTAGACCTACAGTGCAGTCATTCTGTGGTTTCTGTCACTTGCCCTGTTGTGAAGTGTCCTCAGATTTGCTACTTAGATTTCTTTTTTCTTAAACAAAAAGTAACTGGGACAAAAATAGTCTGAGCAGATCTATTGATTTCTTTTCTTTTCTTTTGGCTACTAGGGTACTTTTGTTCCATTTTTTAACAAGCCACAATGCAGTAAAGCAGAAGTGATATGCTGTGATTATCAATAGCTTGGTCCATTTGGGAGGAAATAGTGGGGTTTTTTTCCCATTGTGTGGAAAATTATAGTTCGTTATGATTATGATTATAATTTGTTGGGGTCAGTTGATACTCCACAATACAATACCTACCTTGTCTGAATTTTTCTCTGATTTTATTTTACTTTTGTTCCACCATGTTCTTTCTGGCTCTGAGTGTTTGGGTAAACTTGTATTGTGCATTGGTGCATTTTTATACTCCGCAAGACATTGACATTGGCTGTTATACTGTTACTCACACAGAGCAAATTCTTTTCTCCCAGTATATATGGGACAGAGAGAGTTCAGATTTCCAGAATTCTGGGAGATGAGTCAGAGTTAGTTACCCTCTTGGTGTCTGTGATCAAAAGTGCATAAAAATATGCAAGGGCTCTGCTGTAACTATTTATCTCCTTTTAAGTTTGAAGGAAAGAACAAAAATGAAGCTGTTGGTCAGCAGCTTCACGTTTTGGAGAAAGAAGTGAAGCAACTGCAAGTGGAAGCCACTCAGCCACCCTCTCTGAGTGTTGTGGAAGCCGCTGTTCACATGGAAAACTTCATAACGTAAGTTGGTTGGGTGTTGCGTCTTCTCTACTCCCAGACCTTGATCCTTCTTGCTTCTGATAATAAAAGCCATGGACACAGAGCTGGAGCACTGTTGGATGTTGAGTTCAATGTCAGCGGGTGTGGTGGATCCCTTGCCCCAGACTGGTCCCAAAAGTCCAACCCCTAGGAATCTTGCCACTCACCTTGCCTTCGTTTCCCCAGTTATTCCCTTGCTGGGTTGGGTTGCAGGGTCTCAGAGTGACCCCTTAAGTCTGGACTTGTGCTTGTGTTGCTGCATGGGTTCTTTGTTTTGGTATGCGTGGCCTGACTCCAGTTCAGGCTTAATAGAGAGCCAGAGACAGGTTTAAAAACAAGAACAATAAAATAAATTTATTAAACAAAGTAGAAAGAAATAGAACACTCTCTCTTTCTCTCTCTCCCCCTCTCTCTCTCTGTGTGTGTATGTATTTTTTTCACTCTTTCCCAAACCATAGGCAGTTCTCCCTTCTTCCTAAAATCCACAGTCCTGTCTCTGTCAGCTTAAAGTCTTCTCTTGCGATTTCATCCTGCCAGTGCCAGTTCAAAATCCCATCTCCCTCTCTCATCCTGTCTCATCCTCTCACAGATCCTGTCTGAATTTCAGCAAGGGAATACACTGTTTCCCTGGAGCCCACCCACAGGCACCTTAGCCATAATTGGCTGGCCAGCTGACGAGCTGCCTGCCTATATTCTTCATGGTGGTGCATCAGTTTCCCAAATGAATTCATCACCTTGGGTAACTAAAGCTTGAACCATAAAGAAGCTATCCAAGTGCTGAGCTGTAACCTCAGCACAGGTGCAACAATTTGGATAGCTCCTTTGAAGTTTATGCTAAAACCTGGGGTAGATTCACTGCCCTACTGACATGGAGTCCACCAGCTACCACTGAGTTGGGCTTTGGCTGAACAGCTCTTTGATGAAATGTAACTCAAATATCTTGGAAAAGAGACCTTTTTGGACTGTGCGTCTCAGAATTTCCCAAGCAACATGAGCAGGATTTGTTTTTCTAAAAGAGGTGCCTATGACACTATAGCAGGCCATTGTGCAAGTGCTTTTATAGTCTTGGTGCTTGTCCAGAAGTATCTAAGATCTCCCTGTGCCATTGGAACTGTGGCAGACTCTGATGACAACAGCCCATATAATTCTCAAATGCAATTTTTTTTTCTTTTCTTTTTAACAGCTTTGGTGACAACTTTTTAATTCTGGCAGGGTTTTCAGGGTTTTTTTTTAAAACCTTAATTAAAAACATACATACATATATATGTTGAGCAATCAAAAACAAAAAAGAAAAGAATACAACAAGGAAAACAAAACCATATTACAACTTGACAGGTTATCATTGCAGCTGTAATTCCCTTATAAATTAATCTGATCTTTATCTTAGACTAAGTATACTTCCTTTAGTTCCATATCAGCATTCATAGTGTATTTTTGAAAAAACCATTGTGATTTCCTGCAATTTTTGGCTGCTGGGTTTCCAAATGTCATTTTTCCACCTTTTCTTTAGAGCTTTAATAAATCTCTATAAGCTTCAGTCTGTGCCTGGGATTCATCGAGTTGGGATCGATCTGTTCTTTGCAGTGGTGGAGTTTGTGTGCGATGAAACTCAGCGTCACCCACCGACCAGGCAGTTCTTCACCTCCTGCATTGAGATCCTGGGCCAAGTAAGTTGCTCCGAAATGAGATTCTGTTTCTCCTCCTCCTGAACACTTTAGAGGGCTCTAAACTCTTTAGCCCCTGGTTCTGTGCCCACGTAGCAGTATTTCAAACAGCTAAAACAGACAAACTAAAATGTAGTTAGACAGTAGAGAACTCCTAATGTAGAGGTTGTTGGTGAGTTTCATACAGCTGTAAAATTAAACAGTGTAAACCTATGCATTTAGTGCGGTTTCTTAAAATATTTATATTCTGCCCTTTTATCGTGGGATTTTGGGGCAGTACATGGATGGAACATATTAGACAGTTTCCAATGAAATCAGAAAAAAAAATTAGATGCAATAAAATGAAGTTAAAACAGCTCAAACTGGTTAAAGAAGTTTAAAAAGAATGCACATGCCTAAAAGTGAATTAGGCCCCAAAGACTTTAATAAAAAGCCACATCTTGACCTGGCTCTGAAGAGAAACCCAGTTTGTGCCCGTCAGGCCTCTGAGGAGAGGGTGTTCCACAAGTGGAGCTCCTCAGCTGAGAGCATGACCCACCTGGGCCTGCAGGGTGTTTCCAAGGACTCTTGGACCCAACTCAGTGGGGCTCTCAATTTATAAATCTTGCCTAGGCTCCAAAGCAGATGAAAGGCTGTCCTGCAATCCCAGCTGCCACTCCTGTGGCCTTGGAATGAGAGAGAGAGAGAGAGAGAAAATGACACAGTCACAGTTCCATCAAGAAGAGGCCCAGAAGCCCGTGACAGGCCCTCCCTCCATCCCAGCTGCCACTGCCCTGGCCTCAGAGGGAGAGAAGAAGAGGCAGTATCTGCCGGATTTAATCCTGTCCCACACTGCCACCCCCTTTTCCTTTTGTGTCATGCCTTCATTATAGTAGATTGTAAGCCTAAGGGCAGAGAACTGGTTTGCTGTTCTTTTACTTGGAAAGCACCAGGTACATCAATCAATCAATCAGTTCACAGAGTGCAAGTACAATCCAGGCTAGAGATAAGTTCCAAAGGTCTGGGGGCCACACTCTTTCCCCCTCGTTAGAGGGCCACAACTTCCTCCTGCCCCCCTCCCCTCCTCCCCCATTTTTTAAAAATTAAAAAAGATTCTTCTTGTCCTCTTGGCAGCATGGTGGGGGAAGAATTTTGCTAATGTTTTGGCCCTTCCTCATGTGTGTGAGGCCCAGCCAATGCCTGTTGTTCCCATCCCAAAGAGGAGGTGACTAGAAGTTGCTTTAGTTTTTTGGGAGGAGGGCAGAAGGAAGTCTTCTGGGCCTAAAACACATCATGGGGAGGGGAGACAAAAAACATAGTAAAATTGCCCCCTCTGCACACCTCTAAGGGACACAGGTGGTCTTTTTCTTTTCTTTTTCTTTTTAAGGTGGCCCTGTGTGTGTGTGTGTGTGATGGCCTACACTTTTCCCCTCTCTGATCATGACCATGGAATGAAGCAATAGTGGAGAGGAGGGTCTCTCCAGAGATAATCATATGAAAGAGGCCACCTCTCTCATAGCATAAAGGTGGCTACATAGGAAAAACACTGAATCTTGAATCTCATTAAAGACCTGAATCCTATTGTTAGTCTCCACTAGAGTAGACCCATTGGGTCAGTGGATTTACCTATGTGTTGAATAACCATTTAACACAAAGCTTTCCAAACTTTTCATGGTGGTGACACACTTTTTAGACATGCGTCATTTTGTGACACAGTAATTCAGTTTTACTAGCAAACTAGTGGTTAAACTAACCCCTTGTAAGAGATGCAGACACATACATGAATTGTAATAACAAAGTATATGAGGACACAACATCTCATGGAAACCTTTCATATATATTTAAAAATATATGATTTATAAATAATAACATACATTTCCAAGATTGTAGGCAACACACCTACACACTTCAGGCGACACACTAACGTGTCACGGCACACTGCTTGGAAAGCCCTGATTTAACAATTGAGCCCATGGATCTGTTCTAGCTTGGACTAACAGGAATGAGACCAAAGTTTTATTTAACCTAATCTTTCATGGACTCTAGTTTTCATCGAATGGGTTCCGTGTACCCTGAACTCATATATGTTTATATGTATCACATGTTGTTTATGCTGAGGCTGATGGTAAAGAACTGTGGGAAGATGGAAATCTAGAAGGAACTGGGAAGAAATGATCCTAACAATTGCCATTCAGCAGTACTTGGGGAGTTACTGCTCTAAGATCGTCTGGAGAGGCCATTTCCGCTGCCTCATTAGCTTCTCAGGATTGGTTAGTGGGAACAAGGGAGAGAGCCTTCCCAGTGGCTGCCCCCCAACTTTGGCACTCCTTCCCTAGGGAGGCTAAGATGGCTCCCTCATTGTTTTCTTTCCACCAACAAGTAAAAACGTCAGGCTTTTAAGGATTGCTCTGATGAGCTTCGACTTTCTTTATTTTGTCGTTTAGTTACTTTTAATTGGTTTTAATGATTGATTGTTGTTAAATAACATTTTTCCCCCCAAAAAATCAGCTTATTTTTTTGTAATCTGTATTGGTTTTAATGATTTGTAAGCTGCCTTGAATCTCATTTTTGGGAAGAAAGAGGGATATAAATCAATAAATCAATAAAATAATTATAATGTTTGGTGATAAGTAAATATACCCCTAATCAGTTACAGGGAAATTGATCGTTGTTGTTTGAAAGTCCAAAGATCAATGAGATCAATAAGCTTTTCATGGGGAATGGCAAAGCCAGAGGCTGTGTAGAGCAGTCCATTTACTGAGGGATGCCTTCCTTTCTTTCCAGGTGTTCATTGCAGGAACTAAGTCTGAATGCAAGCCAGTGCTCCGGACCATTCTGAAGAACCGGAGACTCTGTACCCTCCTCTCTCCTTATTTCACTCCTGTTGCTTCCCCAGAAGAATTTGTGAACTTGTACGAGAAAGTTGTGTCTTTCCTTGGCGATGACAACAGTGATGTCATCTTCATGCTGCTCACAAAGGCAAGAGGCTTCCAACTCCTCCCTTTAGGGCAGGGGTGGGTATTGTGTGACCGCAGGTGGCGGATAGCTCTTGTGAGGATGTGCCCCATGTACTCCTTGGCCTCTCCTGACTTCCCCAGTCCTGGATTTTTAAGAAGACAGTATCGATTGAAAAAAACTTTTTTCCATCCAAAGATAGTCTCCAGAGGTGGGATGTTTGCAATTCTGGCTGTAAGTGCTTTTGTCCCCCTATCCAAAGACAGCAAATAAATTTATAAGTGACTGGAAATGACTTCTACGTAGTTAAGGAGTTTCATTTACTCCATCTGACTATAGGTTAAAGGGAAGTGTTGTATGGGAATACTAGTGGTTTAAGCATGGCTGTAATTGCAGCACAATGCTTCCACATGTTTTCACTCACTTATAAAAAAAGTGTGTGTGTATGTGTGTGAGAGAGATTGAGAGACCCTGGTTAAGCAAAAGAAGGAGAGAGATCAACTCTCTGGCCCTAAAGCACGGATGGTCATCTGCTGAGGGTCAGAGGGCCATTTTACTTTTCAAAAGCATGAAGCATCTTTTGTGCATTGTGTGTTAATGCCAGTGGAATCCATTTTCAGATCCAGGTCGTAACACAACAAAGTACGGAAAAGTCAAAAAGCAGGGGGAATACTTCTGCAAGGCTCTGTATCTTCTTTTCACCTGAAAGAAACCTTCAGACATTTGAAAATCGTGCTCAGAACTTCATTCCTTTTATTGTGATTTTGCCAGCCTACCTTTTGACTTAGCTCTCAGCTTCTGCCCTCCAACCCCTTTGTGCAAACCGTGTGCTCTCTTCCCTTCCAGTTTGACCTCCCACAGTGGCTGCACAGCTCAAGGCCTCCACTGTCTGAGCGTACCAGGCTTCTGGAGTCCATCCATTTGGCCCTCAAGGCCTGTGGCTTTGCACCCGACGAAGACATCTTGATGCCTTTTTCTATCTTCTGCAAGCACTGGACCTGCCTCCTCCAGTACCAGTTTCCTGACCAATACAGTGGCTTCCTCAGACTCCTCATGCAAAGTAAGTTCCAAGTGACGATGTATACCTTTGTTAACTTGGCCACTTTGCTGCAGATAAGAACACAATTAGAACATAAGAAGAGCATGGCTGGATCCTACCAGTGGCTTGCATAGTCCAGCATCTTGTTTCCAACAGTGACCAGCCAGAAGGCATATAACATCTGCCTCTTTCCCCCAGCAACTTGTTTTGAAAAGCAGTGCCTTCAAACCTATCCCAGGGTTTTTGGAGGCTGAGAGTTTGTGACCCTCCCAAGGTCACCCAGTGGGTTTTCATGGCTGAGTGGGGAATCGAACCCTTGTCTCCAGGGTCATAGTCCAGTGCTCAAACCACCACACTGCACCAACTCTCAGAAGGACTAGTAGAGAAGTATAATTATTGTACGGTCCTAAAATGCTAAGAAATGAATAAATAATAATCACAGACAGTCTCATTCTCTATGAATGGGTCCAGTTCCCTTTGAAAGCCATCCAAATTGATAGCCATTACGGTGACCCGGGGTGTTTAAGTTGTTGGCCACTGGGCCTCATCTTTATTCTTAGTCTCTTTTGAAATTTTCTCATACTCTTTAGTGCAGATATTTTTAAAGGAATGGTTCTGATCCCCCCAGAATCTGATGAAATCAATGGATGCCCTCAGCAGAAAAATTCATTTAAGCACAATTTTTTTTAAGTAGTAAGGAGGAAATGAAGAGAAACCATTTTTGTCCTTTCTGGTTCATAGACTAGCTGAGAATCTTGGTCTAGGAACTTGTTCTTAAGAAAAAGAAAGTAAAGATGTTCAGGGAGCTGTATGCTTCAGCCAATGGGACATTCTCTTTTCTTGCCCTTGTGTGGAATTGCATAAAATGTACAACATTCGATTATATTCTGGTATCCGATGATAAGTTGTAATCCAGTTTTCCCCGCCAGATGTGCTGGAAAGAACACCCATGATGGCCATGCTGCCAGGAAATGGTGGAAACTGTGTTGTAGCACATCTGAAGGACACATGGTTGGAGAAAACCACTATGACGTAATTCTGATGACTGGGATCTCTTACTGAATGATCCACCACCTTGCTTTGCTCTCCCAGGTTCTTCAGATCAGCTGCTCAGCCCTGACTGTTGGAAGGCATCCCTTAAAGCCTTGGGCTGCACCTCCATGGAAGCTCAAAAAGGTGGTGGGAAAGAGGAGGCAAAAGAGAGCATCCAGCTGCAAGCCTCTATGGAGCCATTTCTTTCAGCAGAACAGGTGGGTAACTGGCTGGCACGTGCTTCAGGAACAGCTTCCAGACTGTATCTCTCTCATGGCCTACAAAGGCTACCTTGGCCAAACCATCTTTGCCAGTTGAGTATATTTGGGAAACTAGGGCTGAAGGGTGGAAATGCGCAGAGGTAGACTAGCACAAATATTGTGTTCTGGGAAGCAGCAGTGACTGTTTAAAGCAGCATGGGTGTTTCATATGTATCATCTGGTGGTCACTGTGGCCATATAGCAGAGGTGTGAAAAACCTCTGCTCAAGATCTTGTCCAATATTGGCGTGATGATTCATTGGCCTATCTCAGCAGCATAATATATGTACATCTTGAATGCCTGGTTTTGAGGGGGCCCTAGATGCTGAGGAATTCTTGGAGGGATGGCTGCACATGACTTCGCAAGCCACCCCCATGATGGAGTTCTGGGAGTGTGGCTGTCCAGAGTGGCAGAGCAGCCTAGAAACCAGAATAGCTCCTCAGGAGAGAAACCCAGCCCAGTAGTGTGAGGGAGGGCTGGTGGCTGAGAGGCAGAGATATAAAGGCAAACACTGATTGTCTTTTGGGCAGTCCTTGAGTGAGAGTTGTCACCAGAGAGTGCTCTGGAGTAAAGTTCCTCAGCCAGCCAGGGAGGGTGACTGCGTGGGAAAGGGTTTAATTGTCAGGGGAAGCCTAGAGAGAGGCAGAAGAGTAAGAAACCCATCATAGAATCTGGTTGGAAAGTGTGGCCTAGGTCTGGGGTGAGTCTTTGGTGAAAGTGTAGCCAAAGAGCTATTTATGATACTTGTGCTTATATGGGGGTTTAAAGATACAACAGAACTGTCTAAAAGTACTCTGAAGAACTGTATTCATTTCGATCTGTGTATGAACTCCAATACTTTGTTCTGTATGTTATCTTAATAAATATTACAGTTTTTTTTCTAAATACTGACTCAGCTGAGTAGTATACAGTATTTGAAGACACACAGAAAACATGCTACCACAGAGCTATAAAGAGGTTATAAATAATCATTGAAAGGCATCACCTTTTTACAGAAAGATAGTATTATAAGGGGGAAGGCAGAGCTGTGTGGAAAAGACAGGATGCCTTATCAGATTGAGAAAATGCCATACCAATTTGAGAGAGAAAGAGGTAAGCCCCTGTCATAAGACATGTACATCTTGAATGCCTGGTTTTGAGGGGGCCCTAGTTGCTGAGGAATTCTTGGAGGGGTGGCTATACATGATTTCCTAAAACACCCCTTTCACAGTGCCTTTACTACAACCTCAAAGCCATGTATTTAAGACATTGGGGGCTCAGAACTGGTCACCCCCATCTCCCATGGCAACTTGTGTGGCCTTCCCAGGGAAACATGGAAAGTGTTGAACTGCTGTTGTGCAAGCAGTTTTCCACTATAGGATCCCGGTCTGTGTACTGCATGGGTTAATGGAAGAGAATATTAAGGCTGTCAATGGATTCTGTATCTTTTTCTATGGAGAGGATGACTAGTGATTGTGGAACTGTAATGATAAACTGAAGTCTGCTGAGTACACCTTCTGAAAATTTTCCTCATTTCGAGTTTCCTCTTTTCCCGCTTCTCTTCCTCACAGGTCATGGAAACTGTAGAATGGCTTTCAGACTATTTCTTCAAGCTGCGCTTGTCTTCGCGGGACTTCCGGAGCTTTGGATTGTTTTCAAAGTGGGCTCCCTACATTGATGAAGTGAAGCACTTCATGGAGTATCTGGTCCACCGCCTTGTTGATTCAGAAGTCCTCAGCTTATCCCAAGAGCCCACAGGCAGCAGCCGGGTTCTGGCAGGTAATGCGGACAATCTGGATGTGGAGTGTTGGGATCTTGTGTGGTATCCGGCAGGCCCAAAAGCCCCATTCAGGCATTTTTAGTGTAGCTAAAATGAACACACCAGGGGGAGGAACATGCTGGCCCCATACTGGAGTCTGCATTAGCCCCAGTCTCCCAGCAAACCAGGCCAAAAGGTTTTTTGATGATCCAGTTGCTTCCAGTTTTGGACAAAAAAAATGTCCCATGAGTCTAAAACAGGTTGGGGCGAAGGATGAAAATGTAGCAGAAGGGTGAAATGTGTCCCCTAAATGGTGCAGTTGAACCTTCTAAGATAATTTTTAAATGGGGATGTTGGAGGCAGGTCAGGGGGCGGAAAGTGAGTGGCATATGACTTATGGACCATGGTTATCCCAACCCTGACTTAGAGCATTTTTACTCCATTTTTTGACTGAAAAGATTCCTAGAACATTTCTTTAAAGATCAGTAAAAATGAAGGCAGTCCGTGCTCACAAGCTAATAGTCTAAAAGACAGGGAACAAAAGGAGAAAGGGGTTTGGAGGGAAGAGAAAAGGAAGCAGGAATCCTGATAATGATCAAAGGAAATGGCCACCCTTGTCCCATCTGGAATGGAAGCAATCCAGCTAGTGAAGAATCCACACAGAGCTGGCTATTTTTAATCTGCTTTAAAGTAAAATGGTAATTGGTTGTAATTCTGTTTTTATGCAACACAGTTTTAATCTTGATTTTCTATATTTTTAGCTATATGTGTTTTACTGTATTCTGTCCTTTTGTAAGGGATCTTGAGTCCCAACTTGGGAGAGAGTTGGGATATAGATAAAGTGATGGGTGGATGGATGTATCCCTGAGCAGTGCCAAGGGAATGGTCCTTCTTCTCTGTGGCCACCTGATGGAATGGCTGCTGCAGGTGGTAGCAGATGGAGGAAGGAAGTGCCTGTTGAACGTGGCCTTTCAGTACAGATGATGAAACGGCTCAGCTTCCCATCCCCTCATTTCCCTAGGACTGTGTGCTTTATTCTAAGTGTACATAATATGAATTGGAAAATGTATTAGCATTTGTAGCGCCACTTCTCCTTTGGAGAGCTTAAGGCAAGATTTCTTGTAGTCCCACATCTAGGCCATCAACAAGGGCCAGAGCAGTTCAGCTTCAGTAGAGGTGTCTCACAAGGTACCGTCAGACCACAACTCTGTTTGCCAAGGAAGTGCAGATTCTGGGCCAAGAAAAGCCAGGTTCTGTGAGTTGTATGAATCACAGAGATTTTGCCTGCCAAAGCTCAGTGGCACCATAGCTCAGTGGCGGAGTAACACTTTGCCCACAGAAGGTCTCAAGCTCAGCTCCTACCAGCCGCTGTTGAGAAACCACCATACCACCCTGAACATGTACTTGGTCTCTGATTTCAGAATATAAGCAGGATCAGGCCTTGTTAATACTTCGATGGGAATACCAGGGATCTCCAAGCAGAGGTGGGAAGGAATCTGTCCTGAAACTCTGATGTGCCATGACTGCCTGCCAGAGCTGTCAGTACTGAGATGGGTGGGCCTGTGATCTGATTCGGGAGAAGACACCATCCTGTGTTCTTATGACGAGTCTTCTGCCTTTGCAAAGAATTGGTGCAAGTCAGAACAGACAGTGCCAGACAAAGAGGACTGATGGTTTGATACTAAGGCCGCTTTGTATGTTTAGGTTACAGTTTAATCCTAATTTTTTCTACTCACACTAATTCCTGTTAAATTCAGTGTTGCGTCCTCAGGTGAAGTGAGTTTGGGATTTTACCTACAGACAAACGTTTGCTCATTCTGTATACTGTGTTCTGATCCTTCTAGTTAGGGCAAACAGATCAAGACTTGAGCCCCACCGTCTGACATCTAGGCAAACTACTTAACCTGCTTTTAGGATTTCTTTGGCACTTCTCCTTCCATCTGAAGTTAATATTTACAATGCTCAAGGCTATGAAATTGCTTTTATGTTTAAAGCAGTAATTGAAAGCTAGGACAGAATCTGCTGAAAACGATTTCACAGCTTGTATAGTGCTCTCGCTGACAAAACAGCCCTGTGTTTATTTCTTAATGAATGGAGCTGATGCTTGTGTTCAAAAAAGTCTCATCCTAATTTCCTTCTCCTCCAGCACTGTACTCTTTGCATGTAGTCATCACCAGACTCTTTAAACCATGGATTGAAGTCGTAGAGAGAGAAGATGCAAGGTGAGCAGGCAGCCAATTAGTCTATTGTGGAAAATAAACAGCATGCTGTTCTTTGAAGGAGCAAGAGATGAATTTGTAAAGCTTTTTAAATGCACAGTGGTGACAGGACAGCAGTTCTGTGAGGTATTCGTGATGATCTGTCACATTCTTGTTTTTATTCATATATTTATGCAAATACATGCTATCTTATTTGCAGCTTTCTCAGAATTCTTTGTACTTCCTAAATAGATAATTTTTTTGCTTCAGAGAAACAAAGAGGAGCAGGTGTAAGGGGGTAAGATCTACTTTATTAACCCTTTCCCCCCACTTCTCTCTTTTTAAGCAAACAGCCCTGTTACCCGTGGCTGGAGAGCGACACTGCGGTAGCTTCACATATGGTGCAGTCGTACGCATACAGCATAGGCGTGCTGCACAAAAGTTTTAAAGGTAGGCAAAAGTCTCCATTAACAAATATCCGGTTATTGTTTGAGCTGCACAGTCTCTTGTCAGCAGAACTGTTTCCCAGGTTGTCTCTTGGTTACAGCCTGTTTGTGTGGTTTTCTTTTATATTTTGGATAACTGTGCTCCAACAGTGAAGAAGGACATTTTGGGGTCCATCACTTCCTGAGTTTGGAAAAGTTGTTGATTGTTGTTGTTGTTGTTGTTATTATTCTGGACTGTAAATCTCAGAATCCACAGCCATGGCCCTGCTAGCTGGAATATATTGGGAACTGTAGCCTTAAAATGATAACCTTTCTGTACTCTCACTGCCCCCTCTTCCTTGCTCCAAAAGGCAAGGCTTATAAAAACTAGGTTCAAAATTCTTGATCATTACTGTTGAAGAAGCAGCTGTCTTCTCCCAGTTTCTGACTTGCCATCTTCTGAAGACCGCTGATTCTGCCTTCAAATTTATTTGAAACTGTTGGAACACAAACGTCCCCCCTTTCTCACTTCAGCTTGGATCGAGGGACTCTTTTGGGAATGGAGGCTGCCATTGTTTAATTTCAGTTTGAGATGTTTTTTCCTACCTGAGGTGCTTTGCTCTCTTGGTCCATGGTTTTAAAATAAGACAGAGTTCATGTGCAGAGTTTGGCATTTCAGCGAGTCCATCCCATCTGGAAGGAAAACCAGCACTCGGATGTAGCGGAGGCTAAAGGCCTCAAGGCTGGCCTAACACAGAAGCTGTGCCTCCCAGCTGAGAATATCCAGCCTCCCTTCTAAGGGAAATAACCCTCTGAGGGGAATGACCTTTAAAGTCTTGCATGGCTCAGGTCCAGGTTATTTGAAGGACTGTATTGTCACCTATGAACCAACCTGGGCTTTTGAGATCTGCTGGAGGGGCCCTTCTCTCTGTCCCGCCACCTTCACAAGGTGCATCTAGTGGAAATGCAGGAGAGGGCCTTCTCAGTGGCTGCCCCCAGACCCCGGAACTCCCTTCCTAGAGAGGTCAGACTGGTATTCTTGCACCCTCCCTACCTTCTTTCTGTAGACAAACAAAGACACTTTTATTTTGACAGGCATTCAATATATGACTATGGCCTGGCTGATCAAAGGTTCTGGCTGTTACTAACTCTGCAGAGTTTATGAACGTTTGTGTTTTAGTTATGTATTTTAACTTTGTTTTAATTCTTATTCGATTGTTTAATTTGTGGCTTTAACTTTTGTATTCCTTGATTTTTACCTATGTTTTTCTTAAATTACTCAAAGCCACTTTGAGTTCTTACCAGGAAAAAAAGTGGGATATAAATAAAGATTTTTTGTTGTTGTTTTCTCCTGACAAAGCGGGACCAAGTCCACTTCTGCTGGGGCCACCATTTTGAAGTTCTGTCTGATAAACTATATGGCAAGAATCCTCTTGGTGACACATGCTGGTAGAACCTCTTATTATGCCGGCTTACAGTATGTGCCATTTTGGTCATCACAGGAGGAGGTGTTCCCCATGAGTAGAGTTACTGTTTCTGCCTTTGCTTTCTAACAGGACATCTGCCGGGATGGGCAAAACCAATTCAGGAGAAAGAGATGGGAAGACTTGATCTCTCATATTCCTGCTGACTTTTAGAACTCTGTTATTTTCAGAATCAAGAGAGAGAGAGACCCCCTTGGGCTGTCAATACTCCTGTAAATTCTTCAGCCCTTGTTATGGTCTCAAAAGTCTTTTACAGGAACGATGTTTCCCCGTGGTGCATTTCCCTGACCCTCTTTCCTGATTTCCTTTGGTTCCAGATAAGCTGTTGCCGAGCCACCACGGGGCACTTTGGTTGCATCTGATGCACTATTGCAAGTCACTCACAGCTCCCAAAATGCCAGAGCACATTCTCTACACATTTCACAGGGAGTTTGGCCGCCTTCCCTGGAAGGAGATGCACCCAGACCGGCAGCTTATGGAGGAATTCTTTAAAGTAAGAGCCAATGCTTGCAATTGTTCTTCTGTGCCCTGAGGTCATTTCCAACTTGTGGTGACCCTAAGACAAATTTATCATGAGGTTTTCTTGACCCTCAGAGAGGGTTTCTCATTGGCTTCCTCCTGGCCAACAGAATGAAGGTCATGACATGAGTTCCAGAGCTTGGAGAAGTGACTTTTTTTAGACTGTCATTTCCCAAATCAACTAGCCAGTTGAAATTTACAGAATTGCAAAAAACCAAAAATCTTTGAGGAAAAGGACTTGCAGAATTCATGTTAGAATAATATCTTTCTCAGACCAGGTAATGTGCAACCTTTCAGGCTCTCCAGAGCTCTTCATCAGGCAGAATGGTAGATAAAGGCAAAGAGAGAAAGCAGGGGAAGTCAAATTGTGGGGCCTGCCTTTAATTACAGCCTAAAGATGGAATGCGAGGGAAGCCCTAAGGCAGGGCAGGGGTGGGTACGGGGGCTGAGTGGCCCAAGAAGTATTGTGTGTGCTCAGTGGTGTCAGTGGTCACAGACTAGGAGTGATCACTGGAGAGGAAAATAAAGGAAATTGGTGTGAGAGGGAGTGGTGTGGCCGGAATCCCGCTCAGAAGAACTCTGTACTGCAACCCTGTGTCGTTGGTCCAGTACTGACATCTCATTGATTCTTTCTTTCACAGGTGGAAAGAGGCAGTCCTAAAAGCTGTTTCATATTCCTGGG
Source organism: Ctenosaura bakeri (assembly GCA_948474755.1). NCBI lineage: Eukaryota > Metazoa > Chordata > Lepidosauria > Squamata > Iguanidae > Ctenosaura > Ctenosaura bakeri. The sequence continues at coordinate 39,207 of CAOLHI010004093.1, read as the reverse complement.
CTCAGTTTTATGTGAGGTCAACTGGGTCAGCGTCCTCTCCACCGCCTGGAATCCCAACCCACCTTTGGAAACTCATGACATGATTGTGTGTCTCTTCTACATGGTGGTTCTGCTGGCAAAAGAAGAGCAGCTTCTCACCAAGGAGGTACATCTGAAAGCGAGCGGTCTTCCCCTTGGCCCACTCCATGTTTCGCAGTGCTGCTGTCGTTAGAAAGTGGTCAAGGGTGGGCAGCTGTTAGAGGCTAGGGCTCCGTGTTGCTCCCCCCGGCGTTCCTAGGAAGCCACTACCAGTCAGAGTAGACCAAAAACCAGGTGATGCTAGATCAGGCCAGAAGCCTGTTTCGTTCAGCATCCTCTTTCTCATGGTTGCCAAAGAGACCCCAGTGGGAAGTCCACAGAATCTATAGAGCACAAGGGCCATCTTGTCCAACTTCCGGCCGTGCGGAATACAAAACTGCAGCACTCCTGAAGGATGCTCATCCAGCCTCTGCTTAAAGGCCTCCAGTGATGGAGGTCTCCTCCCCTCTAAAGCAACCTATTCCGCTGTGGAAGAGTTCTTATAAGAAGTTTTTCCTAGTGTTTAGGTGAAATCTCTTTTCTCGTACAGTTGGCTCTCCACATTCACAGTTTTAACATCCACGGATTTGATTTTCTGCAAGTTTCTCCAAACCTTGCCCCTCCGCCGCATCATGCACTTCTTTTCTGGGGGAAACTTTTCTCTTGAGGGCTCCAATCGGGCTGCTAAGCCCTTTAAAAAACTGTCTGTGGTCCTCTTCCTCCTTCACCAATCACTGCCTGGCCAGCTAAGGATAGCTTGCAGCCCAGTTTCTCAGCAGCACAAACCCTCTCCTGGTGTCCCCCCACACCCAAGGAGGGAGATGGGCGAGTGAGAGGACATCTAGGGCTAGCAGGCCAACCCACCCCCCTTTCCCTCTCCTTTCCCTGACCTGTTTTAGGCCCTGGATGTCCATTCTCCCCACCATGCCTCAGCCTCTTTCTGTAGACACACATACATCTTGATATTTGCAGTTTTTCCACTTTTTGAGGGGGTCCTGTTCCCCTAAACCTAGCAAATGTGAAGGACCAACTGTAATTTGAATCTGTTGGTTCATGATATACTCTCTGGAGCAGCAGAAAACAAGTCAACTCCATCTTCTGCGTGAGCACCCTAGCCCCAGAAGTGGGACTTGAGTGGAAGGACACCTTCTGGCCCCCGTTCCCCTGCAGCAGGTATTCAGAGACATGGTCTCTCCAGTCCAGCCAGTGGCATGTAGCTGTTACGAGTAATAGCTATTGTGAGTCTCAGTGCCTGTGAATGCTTCTGATTTCTTTGTGTAGGAGTGTAAGGGGGAGAAATGGTTTTGACACTGAGCTTGGTTTGATAGCCATATTTGAAGGGATGCCATGTAGAAGAAGGAGAGGGCTTGTTTTCTGCTGCTCCAGAGACCAGGACAAGGAGCAATGGATTCAAGCTGCAGGAAAGGAGATTCCAGCTGAACCTCAGGAAGAACTTCCTGACAGTCAGGGCTGTCCGGCAGTGGAATCTGCTGCTGCTTCCATGGAGTGTGGTGGAGTCTCCTCCTTTGGAGGTTTTTAAGCAGAGGCTGGATGGCCATCTGTCCAAGGGAGTGCTTTGAGGGTGTTCCTGCATGGCAGGGGGTTGGACTGGATGGCCCCTGGGGTCTCTTCCAGCTCTACATTTCTATGATTCTATGATTAGGAGTCTGCTTTATCAAAAAGTCAGATTGGACCTTATGTGAAAATGCCCTCAACATTACTCTCTCAAGATCTATCAGGGCTGGACTGGGATCTTCGTCTCTTTGTACCACTGTCCCCGAGGTGAATTGTCCATTGTTGATGTGGACAAGATGAATAGCTAAGCTGAGGAGGGTTCATGAACTGAAGTTCATGAATTGAGTCTGATGGCAAATTGAACTTTGCAGTTTTTTTAACAGCGTTCAACACCAAATAAGCCATTAAACCAGCTTTAGGCGGAATTCTTATAAAAACCTGCAGTGGCAGGAGCAAAAGGCTGTGACATACATACAAACTTACTAATAAGGAGCAAGTGCCGTTCCCAAACTATGTATGTCAAACTTGTTCTTTGAATCTTTTTTCAGTCTTCTAGGTGTTACATCAGCAGAACATGTCAAGATGCTTTGGAGTATGGCTCAGACCGTTTTGTACATGCTTAACTTAACTTGAACTTGCTAGAAACCTACAACGTGCTGTAGGTTTAAGCAAACTTGATATGACTCAACCTCATTTAGGCCATCTGATCACTTTCTGACTTTTCTCCCTCGTTAGTGTAGCTTTCCAGATCTGGAGTTTCACACTGATTGTCGTACCCAGCTCTTACATTGAATGCTGAAATTGACAGCCACCTATACCCCCAAATGTGCAACTGATGTTCCTCCAGAGGTGCACTGTGTAGGCATGGATGTGCTTTATGTGTGCATTAATATACACCACATGCGCCTCTGTATGCACAATGGCACCACATGGGCAACTCCAGTTCTGCAACCTTGAATGGAATGCAAATGTTCCATATCTCACAAAAACGTCTAACTACTTCCATAGTGTAACTTATGCCACCAGAAGGCACCAGCAGTATTCTGGCCCTAGTCTGCTGTAGGCAGAGCTTGGGAGAGTTACTTTTTGGACTAGATTCCAGAAGGATTAAGGATGTAGTCCAAAAGAAGAAGTAACTTTACCATGTTCTGGGTGTAAGACAGCTTCCTCTGTCCCCTTTGGTGTGCTGAATGGTTATAGCAGCATGAGTGAAATGCCTATTCTTAAAACTGGTTTAGGAATCACCGCTGCTCAATCTCCTCGGGCAGACCAGCTCTCTTCCGTGGCAACTCATCAGCATCTTGTCTTATGAAAGCATCATCAGCTACTTCAACAGCCACTATCCCCCATCCATCATCCTTGCCAAGGAGCCAGCCGCTGAACTGATTGTGAAGCTCTTAAAGGCGTCCGCAGGGTTTGGTGCCCCTTCTGATAGCCACGTGCACCTGGTGAGTCCATCATTTTGTTTAGCAGTCCTTTTGTATGATCAGGAAGCAGGTGAAAGACAGTTCTTCTTTCCCTGTTAGAGTCATCAGAGTACCTTCTACAAAGAAAGGTTGGATGACAGTAATTATTTTCTGCTGAACTTCTCCTAGGACGCTGCCCTCAAGTGCCGAGCCTACATCCGCCAGGTTGTCCATTTTCTCAGCATCCTGGAGCAAAATGGGAAGATCACACTGTCAGCTCTGGAACAAGAAATGTCAAAGCTGCTAGATGATATTGTCGTCTTCAACCCACCAGGTTGGCTCTGAGAGAGATTCTGTTTGGAGTGATGGTGAGGAGTTGGGAAGAAGGGTCGTGTTTAAGAAATTCACCTGTTGTGTCCAAATCTGCACATGCTTCCTCTTTAATAGGGCAACTGCTGGGAGGCCAGGGGCCAGTTTCAGCCCTAGTCCCCACATGGGCTGCATTTCTCCCCCAAATCCCAACTACCTGCCTTTTTCTCTGCAGTTTCCATTTTGAGAGGGACTTCAGAGGAAAATGGAAGAGGTATTACAGGGTTCTGAGGTGCTTGTGGGGTTGGAATGGGAGTATTTTTATATGATTTTGTGCATTTGGAAGAATTTATTTGTGGTTTTAGAGCTAAAATTGAGCCAAAATTGCACCAAAGATTGTAAAAGCATTTATGGAGGGGGCTTTGTGGGACTTTGCGGCAACAGTGGGGGAATTCAGACAGCACAAAAATGGGGTCCAGGGCTGCATGATGCCCATCACCACTTTAAAAGGCCAATGGATGTGCCAGCACATCTCCTCACCCTTAATATTTCTGTTCATCTCAGCTCTAGGGGTGAGGAAAACACTCACAAAATTGTTCATCCTCTATTAGGTATGCTCTTGCAACATGTTGAGACAACCTGTTGAAAAATCACTGATCTCCATGAGATTTTCTCACCTTTGGAGCCAGAATGGGACAGCAGGCACTTTCCCCCTCTTTCTGCAATTTCTGCAGAGTGTCTCTGTGCAAAGCTAGTGTTCTTTTCCTTTGCAAAGCAAAGCCCAGACATACAGCAAACACAGAAAGGTTAGCTCGTTGATCTAATAAAATGCAAACAACCCTCATGTTGTTTCTGGGTTTTAAAAGTTCATACAGTGAAAAAGTAGCTGTCGTAGTTTTGTGCCATTAACACACTTTGTTCAGTGTACTCAATTTTCACAAAAATTGTTTGCCCACATGCAAGAATGCTCATTGATACCAACAGAAAAATCCTTACAGGGAAAGAGAAAAATTGTGCTGTTTCTCATTCTCCTGCATGAAAACAAGACTGGAAGGGTATACTTGACACAAGATTGGACCATAGATATGGCAAGCGCTTTTCTTGTAGAAGATCCTGGGTTTAGTCCTTGAAAATTCGATTTTAAGGATCTCAGCTAGCAAGTCAGGGAAGGACTGAGAAAATTACCACCGTTCAAAGTAGTGCTGGACCAGATCCCCTCCAGTTGGAGGCAAACTAGAAAGTCAAACAAATGAGTCGTTTTTACCACCAGGGAATCAGTAGGTTGGTTTCCCCCAGCTTGTCTACAGTGGCTCTAAGGTTGGTGAGGGAAATCATCCTTCCTCTTTGCTTCCTGTCATTTCAACGTCAGCATCTTTTCAGTTGCTCTTTTATCTTGGCTCGTTGCCCTCTCAGGCGCAGACCTGCAGACGTGTCACCTGGCCTTAAGTAGCCTCTTCGCGGAAGCCATGACGATGATGAACAATGCCAGCGTTTCCACCGCTGAGTCTCTCCGGGTCAGTTTACGAGGCTGGATTGACAACTCGGTGCATGGCTTAGGGGTCATGCCTCTCTTAACGGCTGCCTGTCAGAGTCTGGCATCCGTCCGGCACATGGCGGAGACCACAGAGGCATGCGTCATGGCCTATTTCAATGAAGGTGAGAGAGACAAAAGGTGGCGTTCCTTTTGCTGCGAAGGAGGGCCCCTTGAGGACTTGTTTATATTTAGTGTTAGTCTGCAAATTTTAGAATTTTGAGATCCTACTACACACACATACACATACACATGAGAGCGTGAGAGAGAGTGTGTATAAATATAAGAACAAGAAATATCTATCTTCTGTCTGTCTATCAACCAACCAACCAACCAACCAACCAAGAGATTGATTAGCAAACAGAAGCAAAAAATATAACATAGATCTGCTGGGCAGGTTGGGGGGTTGCTTCTCTTTGTCCCAACATCACCACAGGTACACTTGGAGGGAAAATGGTACAGGGCCTTCTCAGTAGCTGCCCCCATGCCATGGAACTCCCTTCCCAGGGAAGTCAGACTGGCACCCACCCTCCCTATTTTCTTTCCACAGTCAGGTAAAGATGTTTTTATTCTGGCAGGCATTCAACGTGCGATTGCATGTGGTCTGTCTGATAGAAGGTGCTGGATATTGTTAATTGTGTCTATGGGTGTGTGAGTTTTTAATTATATGTTTTAACTTTGTATTCTGTGGTTTTTAACTATGTCTTTTAAATTGTTGTAAGCCACTTTGAGTCCCAACCTGGGGAAAAAATGCAGAGCATAAATAAAGATAACAACAACATTTCAGCTCCCATGCTGGAAACAGGAATGTTCTAAACTGCCGTCTCGTATGCAGCCCAGTTTCATCTTTAACAATTGAAGGAGGTGGAAACTGAAACATATTGCCCGTGTTATATTTTTCAATTCTGTTTGTTAAGTGTGGGTGTGGGTGTGGGTGTGGGTATGGGTATGGGTGTGTGTATGCACATATACACTTACATACACATATATTTAGTGATTAATTGCATCCTTCTGGGATCCAGGACGAACTTGGGGAAAGTGCCGTTGGTATGTTTTTTAGCAACCTTTCTCTCTTTCCCTCTCTCTCGCCTTCTCTTTTTCTTTCTTTCTCTTTTTCTCTGTGTGTATCAGCTTCTAATCTTTCTGATATTGGAGATAAGCTTGCAAAATGTGGATGGTAAAAGGGTGCCAAACAGATATTTGACTGGCCAAGATGTGGCATGTCTGTTTTACACACATTTTTTCCCTTCTACCTTGGCCCTGCAGATTAAATTATGCAGAATTAGGTTCAGTTATATGCACTTATCTACAGAAAAAATGTACAGTGTTAAATGGAGACCGTTTGTTTGGGAAGCCTGATTGGGCTTTTCTTGCACATCATTTGGCCCCATTAACATCCTTAGTATTTTTTAATATCCTACTAATGATAACCCTTCTTAGCTTCTGTGACTAAACCTGTTGAGTCTGACTGATTCAAAGGGACTGTTGTAGATTTACAAGAACGCTGTGAAGAATTGGGAGCTTCGGTTTTCTCTTTCCTGTTTGTCTTAATGGTGCTTTCTCTTTTCCCCCACCACCCCTATTATGCAGATGCTCCACTCAACCAAGATTTGGGCTGGGGCCCCATCGTGGCTTCCTTGCAAGTTCCCGAGCTCACGGCTGAAGACTTCCTGCAGGAGTGCCTTTCCCTGGGCAGCTACCTGACCCTCTACGTCTACACGCTGCAGCAGCTGAATGCCGAGCAGACCCTGGCCAATGAAATGAGAGTGCTGCTGATGCTGAGCAAATGGCTGGAACAGGTGTACCCCAGGTATGGGCATGTGATGGCGGGGGTCGGGGGGCACAGGAGGAAGGGGGTGGCATTTCTGATACTGGCTAATGACTCCTGGGTATATTGTTTTGTTCCATCTTCCTAAAAATGCTCTCTGTCAATCATAATCCCTTGGAGAGCTTGGGAAAATTACTTTTTTGTCTAATAACAACTTCCAGATTCTCCCAGCCAGCATGGCTGGAGTTGGTTGTTTGAAAAAGAAACTTCCCTAGTATCTATTTTCTCTCCTCACTCCCATTTTTTTAAAGTCACCATGATTAGCGGCTCTGCTGGTTGGGGGATTCTGGGATGCGTAGTCCAAAAGCAGCATCTGTGTTCTCAGGTGCAGTGTGAAAGTGACTCATTGCAGCTGTGCTTGATTTGAAAGCAGCAGTGGTTCAGTTCAGTGAGGGGTAGAGCTATGTGGGAGTAGGGAATGAGGGCAAATAAGAATTCTGCCACCCTCCCCAGTGAAACTTTCCTTCAGTCCCCAGATTTCTAGCATAGCAATAACCACAGATTTCAGTTGAGGTTTTAGGAAAGAGAGTTGAGGCATCCAAAGAAAAGGAGCAGGCAGAGAGAATACGAACACAGCAAATGGAAGAGTTCTAGTTTTGCAGGGACTGAGGTACTGAAAATCATTCACATCTAGAATGCTTGTATTTGCTGCATTCTCTTTTTTTAAGAAAAATATTACTTGTTTATTAGTTTTAAAACAAGGAGTTTAATTCGCAATCTAATTCACAGGCAGAGTTCCATGGGAATGTGAACATAGCAAATAGAAGAGTTGTGGTTTTGCAGGGATGAAGATACTGAAAATCATTCAATCATACCTAAAATGCTTCATTATATGTTTATTAGTTTTAAAACAAGCAGTCTTAGTCAAAAACACAGTGATATCCAGAGAAATATACATTTGAGAAAAGAGCAGGGTAGGGGAGCAGAAAGAAGAAAAAGGCTCCAGTAATACTAACACTAAGCACTAACTTATTAAAATGTAAAACAGCTCTGACCCCCCATCGCAAACTGTAATGAAAAAGAAAAAAAAAAGATAAATATGGGGGGGAAATCAACCGTTATATATGCAGCTAAGTAATCCTACTAGAATTACCAGTAACCATAGCCACAAATTATTGCTTTGCTAGATTCATTATTGCTCAAAAAGCCCATAAACAGTCTTTCAAAAAACCTTCAGCCAGTTTATCCTTTAAAACCCGTGTTAGTTTTGGCAGTTTGGGCCAGTTCAGCAGCCTGAACAGTGCATTCTTCTGTCGCTGGTGCTTCAGGTTTGGTACGTGCTGTATTCTCTTTTCTTTCCCTTTTCTTTGGATGCCTGCACTCTATTTCTAAAAACCCCACTGAACTTTTAAGTTACAGCAATGCTAGAAATTTAGGTACTGAGGGAAGATCTCATTGTGGGGATAGAATTCTTATTTGGGGGAACAGTATCCTCATTTTACCCCCACCGCACAACCACACCCCTGAGTTCATCACCAAGCTGCGTTTTTTACTGAATGAAATCCACTTGCCCCTTGTTCTGAGCAGATCAAGGTTCTCTTTCCAAAGAACTGAGCCTTTTTTCCCACGTCACTGTAAAACTGGGGTAGTATTTCCTAACCAGAATGTGGCCAATGGTAAAAACATAAAGACCTTATGCCTAAGAATGACAGAAATATCAATTCCCAAGGGGTGATTTAGCTCCTTTAGCTCCTATCACAAGGTGGAAGGTTTATCTTAAACCTTCTTGTGGTTTCCTTGAGCCAGCAGTACATCTTACAGCCAGCTGTGAATGAGGCAAGCGGTCTTGTGCTGATGTTTTGCCCCGGAAATTATGGCTTTGACCAAGCGAGGCTGTTTTTGGAAGCCTTTGAAAATAACCCGCAGGAGAACTTCTCCCTGGCAGCCAAAGCCTCTGCAGCTCACACTGCAAAGGAGACGTGGAAGGAAAGTTGCTGGGTAGGGATCTTGGATCAGAGTAATGTGTCAAGTACCAGTAGCTAAACGAAAGGACAGTGGACTAGTGAAAACATCTGTTGCCTCTGTGTGTTTGAAAACAGCAACTTGCTTTGGAGGAGAAAGCAAGGGCAGAACCCCTCATAGGCTAGTCTTGAGAATGAAAGGTTGCACATGTTGTTGCTGTTTTATGGAGGAACCTTCCGCGTCTGCAGTATGTGGAGCCAGCCAAGAGTCAGGTTTATTGCCTCAAGGAGAGCTGGGCTGTGTGTTCACCACAAAAGCACCCTACCATGGGCACCTCATAGATTCTGGTCTTTTCCTCACCTTGGCTCATTCCTGCCTCTGAAAAGCCGCCTGAAGGCTCCTGAGCCCTGCCTGTCCACTAGCCTCCTTCTCTCCCTGGGCAGTGTTTGCCTTTCCCTCTACAATTACCCTCCCCTTCAGTCGGAGGCTGCGTTTGATTCACATGCAGAAAAAGGCCAAGTCCAGTCAAGGGACCCTTTCATCTTACGTGAACATAGTGCTGTATTCCACTTTACCTGCGGTGGCTGCATCCCATGGAATCTTGGGATTTGCAGTTTTTGAAGTGGTATTTAGAATTCTCAGCCAGAGAGCAGCAGAGCCTCACCAAACCACAGACTCCAGGATTCTATAGGATCCTGGCATGGCAGTGAAAGTGAGTGGTGTATTTAAGTCTTTTAGTCCAAGTCTTAAGTCTGGTGTCAAATCTCTAACTTCAAGTCGCTGCAAGATACTTTCGAGTAAAGTCTCAAGTCTGGGAGCCAGTTTCTGAAGTGGGAAGTAGGAGCCTTCTACTTCCCATTACTGGAGCTTCAAAAACTTTAGAAGGAAGCTCTTTGCCTGGGCTCTGGAGTCGAATCTTGCCTTCTGCTGTTAGGAAAAGTTTCAGAAGGCTCCTCTGATATGCGGCGGGGACTGGCTGCCAAGCAGACCTCAACCCCACCTCAAGCCTCTTGGCTAACCTGTTTTATGTTCCCCTCCGAGAAATGCGCCCACACTTTGGGCTTGAGACAGTTTGCCTACATGTGACCAGTAGGCAAAAAGAGATGGAAGTGTTGTTCACAGTTGTAAGTTTCTGGATGAATATGTTATGTTACTGAGCCAAGGGCAGCAAGTCAGTCACTAAAAACATACAAGCCTCGAGTCAAGCTAAGTCAGTGCATCATTTATTGCCAAGTCGCGTCTGAGTCAGTTGACTTGAGTCTACCTCACTGGTTAAAGCTGAATCATAGCACTATAACTGTGTAATGTGAAAGGTCCCCAGATCTGAGTGCTTTTGCCCTCTCCCGTGTAAGCCATAAACGTCTACCAGGGGAGCATGAGATCCCTTGAGCGCATACGGATGTCAATATTGGGATGGAGGATTTGTCTTGTGAGAAGATGATATGAATCATTCTGTTTTGGATGGAACCAGACGGAGGCATGTTCAAATGGATTTAATTCATTTACGTAAAGCCTTTACACCTCACTCTTCAGGTGGAAAGGCTGTCAAAATGCCTTAGACATAAAAAAATGGGAGAAGACAGGCTTCCAAGCTGAAAAGGCATGACACAAAAGGAAAGGGAGATGGGGAGGGAAGAGGCAAACAAGAAGATGGGAAGTTGTTTTATCCTTGTATGTTGATGTGACGTTGCACACCCTCTAAAAGGCATGTAGGTAGAATTTACGCCTCTGCCAGGGTTCTTCGTCTGTTCTGTTCTATTGTTTTATTTTTAGTCAGTGTCATGTACATTTGTGGTGCTATTTAAATTAAGTGCAACAACAAACAACAACATAATGGGAGATGATGCTGGAGGGATGGTTGCTTTCTAATTGTGGCTTTTTGGTCTGTTGTTTCTCCCCTGTCTCCCATGCTTTGCCATGCAAGCTCTGCGAAAGATGAAGCCAAGCTGTTCCTTTGGTGGCACAAAGTCCTCCAGCTCTGTCTCCTCCAAGTGGACCAGGAGGATGCCGTGCTGATGGAGTCGGTCGTCCGGGTCCTGATGGCTCTGCAAGGCAGGCAGAACCTGCTGGCTGAAGAGAGGCTCACGTCCGGGATTCTCGGTGCCATTGGGCTGGGCCGGAGATCTCCTTTGTCAAACAGGTGAAAGTTCAGGGAGGAGGCAGCTGACTCTGATGGCTTTAGAAAACTGGGAGACCTCAGGCTTTGGGGAGGAGGGTTGACATCTGGCACTCAGGCAGCGTAAACTGACTTCCAGAGGGAAAATTTGTCATATAGCTGTTATCAAATGGTAGAGATCCAACCGTTTCTCTCATGAGATCAATTTTCCTATCTGTAGCGACCTTTGTTTTCTTCTTTTGTGCCTTCTCCCTCCTTTTTCTTTCCACAGTATTTAATGTGAGGGTGTTAAAGTCGCATTTTACAGTATGTGCTTTTTATCCTGACCTTCCTCTATTAAACATAGAGCAGCATCCACAGTCTCTGTCTGATTTTATCCTTATAACACTCCTGTGAGATGGAGCGCCATGCCAGAAGAAATGAGGGATATTAATTAATTAAGCGAGCAGCCACGCAGTCAAGCAGAGATGTAGTGAAATGGTCTACAGGGTCATTCACTGAACTCCGTAATTGAGCAGGGATGTAAGCCGTGCAGTATATTATAACACTGTGGAATAATAAAGTTGGAGCAGAACCATATATTTTAGATGAACCCTATGAGAAAAGAGATGTGTGTGTTTTCCAATTTGATGAGGCTGCTAAAACACAGCGGCCTGATCCTTCTCTCCCTGTAGGTTCCGCGTGGTTGCTCGGAGCCTCTCTGCTTTCCTGTTGGTACAGATTCCCGTGGAGAATCAGGTCCGGCTGAGGCCTGGGGTGGAGCTGCAGCTGTCTGTCAAAGCTCAGCAGGTAGGTGGATGATGGTTTGGGTCTATCTCTGTGTAGGCTTTTCAAGCCATTGCTTCTAACCAACAAGTGGAAAGGCTTAGAATTCTGCCAGAAACTGCATGAATCCTTTTAGAAGATAGGGACCCACGTACAGCCTCAAAATTAGATGTTGATTGGCTGGGACAGACATTAATTCAAGATGGACCTTTGGCTGAGCTTAGGAAACAATGGCAAAAGGTTATAATATTTCTAAAAGGTGGACGGGGGAGACATTCAACAGTAGGATGTGAATAATGTGGCTAGAAATATTATTGTAGAACATCACACTTTCCATGTTGTAGCATTACAGCAGTTAACAAAGTCAAAGGGTGTTAATGTAGTTAATATAAGTATTAAGGTAGTTGTATTTTATATAACCAGTTTTGTAGGTTAAGGCTATTTAGTGATAGATATTCTGTTGAATTTTGAAGAAGTATATTAAGTAATCATAAATAACTATTTTCTGGAGAGGTGAAAGTTGCATGCCCTTTTTACCCTTTTGGTGTTTTTGTGTTTGTCTGTCTGTCTAGATAGTAGTTGTGTATTTTTCTCCTTATATGCTGTTTTATGTATTTTTAAAACTGTTTTTAATAATTTTTTTTAAAGATGTTGAATTGCAGGCTAAGGCTGTAGTTGGTGGGTAATGGTTGGGCATCAGTGAAGGCCTCTCTGCCTTCTCCAGATTGAGGAAGGGGCTTGCTCTCAATGTCAGATCATTCCCTTTTCATACAGAGGCACTAGATTCAGTCTCTTGCAACTCCAGTTACCTGCAGTTGGGCAAAGTGCAGCCCTCCAAACACTGTTGAATTTCAACTCTCATCAACATAAGCTAGCATAGCTGATGCTAAGGAGTGCTGGGAGTTACAGTCCAGTGGTGTTGGAGGGCTGCACTTTGCCCACACCTGGCCTAAACCGAGTAGCTGATGGGAAAGACCTTGGTCTGAGACCAAAGGAAGCCCGTGCCAGTCATAGGAGACTCTGCTGGGCTAGATGGGCAAATGAATCTGACCTCGTATAGCTTTCTAGCTTTCTTGTCTGTTTTGGGCCACATCCAGAGTCTGGGTTGTAACCCAAATAAAGGCTGTTGCAGATGTTGTTGGACTGCAGCTCTCAGGGTACATGGCCACTGGCCATGTTGGTTGAGGCTTCTGGGAACTGAAGACCAGCAAGATCTGGCAAGCAGGACTTGGAAACCACTTCTTTAAGGAGTGGAGTGGAGCGGCAATCTTGTGCGGGCTTGCGAAACGTAAGACTTGTCCTGACTGTTCCAGTAAGCTTGTGTCTGAGTTGGCCCTCCTCCTGATTGAGAACTCTTCCTTATAAAAGAAAAAAAAATCAATTTGTATAAGAAAGTAGCTCACTAGGGAGAAAAAAATAGCCCGTTTGCAGAGTCCTCTCCCCTTCGCATGGTTTTATCCCATGTCGGTCAGACGATTTGCCCCACCTGCAGCCTGAAAGGGCCTCTCCCCAGACAAAGACCAGGATGATCGTGGAGGCAAAAGAGGAATAAAAGTCTTGATTATGTCAGGCATATTCTTGTCTTTGTTAAAATTATCTCCCACACTTTCAATGCCAACATTTTACCAAGGGTGGCCTATGATATAGAAAAATAAAATAAAAAATAAAACAGTGGCAGGTACAAATGGGCGTCAGAGTCTCCCACCTGGGTCTCTTTCATGGGACCTGCTTTGCACGCTTAGGGTTCAGAGGGCCAGCAAAGTAGAAAAAGTCCCCCGCTTCCTCTCCTCCTGAAGGGGGAAGTTCTAAGGATGTCCAGGGGGTGATTTCAATAGGAAGAGAAAAATCCCTCTGCTGCCTTGTATTAAGACACATCTCCCTTCCTTTCCAATTCTTTGACTGTTTCTCACCTAGATACTGTGGACCTTTCTGCACTACACTGTTATAATGCTATGATTCCACTTTCTAACTCCTGTGGAATCCTGGGGTTTGCAGTTTAGGGAAGGGCCTTTAGAATCCTCAGCTGGAGAGCTGTTTGGCCTCAGGAAACTACAAAGCCTAGAATTCCACAGAAGGTTGAAAGTGGAATAACAGCACTATAACAGTATAGTACAGGAAGGCCCTGATTTTTTTCTGCTGAGAAAGAGTTCTATTGAATTTAAAACAATTAGAAGCAAGATGATTTAAAAGTAACACTGTATAACTGTACAGTACATTGTAAAAGGCCCTTTCCTCCTGAACGAGCAGCCCTCGAAGTCCTGCTGAAACAACAGGGGCTTCTCCTGCGTATGGAAGGGCAGCAAAGGGGGCCTGTCTGACCTCTCCGAGAAGGGAGTTCCAAGGCCTGAGGGCAGCCGCCAAGAAGGCCCTCTCTTGTGTTCAGCCCGCTGGGTGTACCTGTGAAGGTGATGGGACAGAGAGAAACCCACCTCCTAAAAGATCTCAAAACACAGAAGCAGATTCATGTGTGGATATGCAGTCTGTCCAATAGCATGGGCCTGGGCCGTGATGTTAAGTACTTTTCCTAACAATAAACAGAAAGTTTCTTCTGTGAACATCTTTGGCAAGACCACCCAGGTCATGAATATCACAAAGCTCAGAACAATTACTTTGGCGAGTAAAGCTCCCAGAACCTTTCAGCTGGCTGGACCAGAGATACTGCCAGCTGGGGGACTCTGCAGCCATTTCTGCACTAGACTGTTATAGTGCTATTATTCCACTTTCAACATCCTATGGAATCCTGGGGTTTGGCCCCTCCCTAAACTACAAACCCCAGGATTCCATAGGATGTTGAAAGTGGAATAATAGCACTATAACAGTCTAGTGCGGCCTCAGAGTTCTAATTCTTAAAACACATGTTTCATTTCTGAGTTCTGGAATGGTAGCCTTCCTTTATAAAAGCATCTGGTTGCATCTGCCTTTTATCTTTGCAGGCCTTGAATGCTCTCGACTCCCTCGTTTCAAACAAACAATACGCCGAATACCAGGAGCAGATCTCCCAAGCTTCACAGTTCATCAAGGATTCTCATCATTCCCTTCGTGATGGGAATAACCTTCTGGCCATCCTCATCAATACTTTGTACCCAGAAGTGCATTATTTGGATGCTATACGATAGCAGTGGGAGGGGGCAGGTGGCTTTGCTTCACCTCTTGTTAAAATCATGGATTTATCTTCTGTTTATGCTTAACGATGATCTTGCACACGAGAGCGACTTTGGCAAAGTGGAACCTCTTTGGCAGAGGATGGGGGAGAGACAGTGGAGAGAGGCACGTCTGGAAACAAGCATGGACTCCTTTGTTCTGCTCTAAAAAGTTGCAGGAACTGCCCAGGTTTCTCCCACAAGGAAACACAGCTCTGGCTTTTCAGCATGGAGTTTAATGGCTCAGTTCATTGTGAGACCAGAGTTTCTTTTCCTTTCAGTGGAGCTTGTGACAAGAGACCTTCATGCTGGATCTTGCTTCAAGGCTGTAAAGCCAGGGGTGGCCAAGTTGTCTCCCTCACTGAAGTTGTTGGACTACAAGTACCATCAGGCACCACCACTGGCCATGCTGCCTTGGGCACCCAAAAACATTTTGGACTGAGGAGCACTACAGTTTTCCAAAGCTTTTGTAAAGGAGACTTGAGGATAGATGGCAGAACTTGAGAAAGTTAGGTTTTTGCACTACATCTCTCTCAGTCCCCCAGCCACCAAAGCTATTGTCGTGCCAGCTGGTGGATTCTTGAGCTGTAGTCCAAAAAACTAACTTTTCTGGTCTTGGGTTGATGGTTGCTGTTATTGAAATGGTGCCATATATACCTTTGAAAGTGTGATTTTCTTTTGCTGGTCCTTCTCCAGCTTGATTTTGCTTTTGTGCCTTTTTTCCTTTTGACTGTGAAATGTGTGGGCCCACTTCTGTATATAATTAGAATTCTGGACCACCCATGAAGACATGCCTCTGCTTAATCCACTTCCGTCTACTGTCACAGATACTTTTAACTGTTTAGTCCAAATAAGGAATCCTTTGCAGTTTCTGCCACAGAGGTAAACTTCAGACACACATCTCTGTTTGTACAAATAGAAGCTGAGCTTATTTGTTTAAGGATGCCTGGAAAGGTGACACTTTCCATAAGTTACATTTTTCCCCTTATCATGTGCTTGGAGTAAGTAATTTGTTTTAATGTTGCTTTAGATAAAAGATAAAATGAACAAAGAACAAACCTCTCTGGATTGCAGTGAATCAGAGAAGAGAGCAAGAATATTTAATTTCAGAAGTGTACTTAAGAGTTTAAAAAGGAACATTATGGTTTTCCTGTAATGGTTACCCTTTGGACTATACACTCTGGCAGAGTAGCAAGCTTTCAAGAATCACAGGATTTTTCTTCCTTGGAAAAGAGCTCTGTGCAGTTCGAAAACTTGCTACACTGCCCTTAGTTTAAGAAAAATCATGGATTTATTGGATTTCAGATTTGTTTTCTCATTAATACAAAACTGGGTTGAGCGCAGCTCCTTCCCTCTCACTGTAAACTGAGACTGCTAAGCTGGTGTTCCACTTCTGAGCAAATGACTTCAGATTCCTCCCAAGGAAAACCCTATATGTTCCTTTGTCCTCCTAGGTTCAGACAGCACTCCAGAATGGCCTCTCCATAGGTTACGGTGTGGGGGATTATAATGATCAGTTTCTGTGTTGGAGCTCTGAAGCTGTTGTTATGGCTATCTGATTATTCTGTTATTGTTGCCTTATTATTTTTCTCTTTCTTTCCCTCTTTTGGGAAAACAGATACCAAGCTTCTTTTAACACATACACAGTCCTTGGTGCAGATGATTCTGTTTACTTCATAGGCTTGATGCAGCTATTTAAGTTCCACCAAAAAGAACTAAGAATGAGAAATTGTTCTGCTTTTTGACAGTTCCTTGTTGGTGTTTATTTACTGATGTCGGTTTCAGCAACCTCACTGTGTGCATACTTGGGGAGTTTCCTCTCGCTGCATCTTCACTTCTTTAGGTCCATATAGCTCATGATTTTCCACCTAACAGTCTGTTTCCCAACTCATCCCAGCATCTTTCCCTGCCAGATAATGTCAGTTGCCTTCAACTAATTGTTGCAGAATTTGCTGTGGTAATTTATTGCTAATTGCAGTTAACTGAACATTTGTCAAGGATGCATTATTGCCATTTCTGAATCATTTCCCTTTCTCATCCTGCCAAATTGTGAAAGGTCCTCCCGAACTTCCTTTGTGGACTAAACTTTCAGGTAGGTATTTTAGGGTGCAATGTTAGTGCAGTGATGAAAACCATATCGGGTGAGTGGGATGGACCTGACATTTTTTACAAGAGGAAAAAAGAATTGCTGCTGCTCTCTTTCTCTCTCTTTCTATCTCCCCTTCCTCTTTTTTTAGAAGGATGAATGGATGAAGATAAAAAAGTAACTTCTGTGATGTTACCTGGCTCAGTGTTAATTATTTAAAACAAAACAACCCTGTGAAAATGCAGAAAATATTACGTGTGCCTCTGGCATGAGAGTTTTAATATGGGAGCTGCTGTGTTGGGTGTGGCTTTTACAGAACATGGTTTGTGTGTGGTTTGTGTTTGCAAGGACCCCAGGAAATAAACGGTGAGGAACACACTGGACTCCCTTCATCACTTGAGCCGTGGACGTCTTTTGGGATATAAACTGCAAGTGAAGATGGGTAAAACTGAGGACAAAAGGCTAGCAGGTGCCTTTAATGGTGGGGAGACTGGCTTACTTTCTTTCATTTTATTTATGATTTCATTTCTCCCAATATGGGACCAAAGGCAGCTTAAGAGTATATGTTAAAACAAGATGTAGTTAAAACAGCCTGCACGTCCGCTTTGTGGCAGTCCGTTAGATATTTGAAGAGGGCCATCGTGTCACCCCTGAGTCCTCTCTTCCCCAGGCTGAAGATGTCCATCTCTCTCAGCCTTTCCTCACAATGATTGGTCCCCCTACCTCTTTATCGCTGGGAGCAAGGCGGGAGCTTCAGAGTCCGGGAGCAGTCGGAGAAGGTCCCCTCCCTTATTCCTGCCACACAAGTCTGATGGGAATATAGTGGTATGGAGAGAAGGGCCTCTCCTGAAAATCTCAGAGGTCCAATGGATTTGGGAAGGGAAAGTCCAGTCCTGCAAAGAAATCTGAGCCCAAGCCTCACAAGGACGTGTGCCTGATGCTCTTAGAAGCCATGGTGTTGAGACCAGGGGGCTGACTCAGGATTTGGGAGAGCCGGGCTACTTGTTAGTCTCCTTATTTCCCTGCCTTTGTTCCGACCTGGGACTCAAGGCAGGGTACAAGAAAGCTGAAACAGGATAATGCTAAAAAAACCTGAATAAGCTGTCATATTAAAACACCATTAATCTTAGAAGTAGAAAAATCACTTAAAAATATGACAAGATGAAAATTCAGCACGCCTCCCCATAAAAACCGCAACCAATTAATCATCCATTGCCAGCTTTGATGAAAAGGTCTGTATGTGCCGGCGGAAGGACCAAGTGCAGGAGGTGATCCTGGCTTCCCAGGGAAGGAATCCAGCGGCTGGTGAGACGGTCCCCTCTTGTGACCTCACCGGGCCTGCGGCTGGTGGGGACCGAGAGAGAGCCCTGCCCTGGTGGTCTTGAGGCTAAAGGAGGCTCAAATTGATACTGACCATGAGCAGGTTTTTCCTGCAATGCAAGAAAGTCACACACCGGTGGGAGATTTGAGATTAAAAAAGGAAACTTTTATTCAGCCCAGACTGAAACCAAGAGACGTCGGGGGGATTCCCACAAATCGGATGTGCCAGAACAAAGAAAGGCATACACATTTATTGTAGTAGTAGTAGTAGTAGTAGTAGTAATAGTAATATTAATAGTAATAGTAATAATAATAATTTATTTGTATCCTGCCTCTCCACATGGATTGGGGCGGCGAACAGCATAAAATACATTATACATTAAAATGCATTAAAAGACATTAAAAACATACCCAATCCTCCCCACCCACCAACCCACCTAAACCAACCCTTTAAAATACACAGCAATTAACAATCCATCAATTACTATTAGCAAGCAGCAAGGCAATAGATGGGAGGCAGTGGAAATGCTAGTCTGGGAAGGCCTGCCGGAAGAGATCAGTCTTGACTGCTCTTTTAAAGCTGTCAAGACTGGTAATATGCCGGGTCTCCTCCGGCAGGCCGTTCCATGGCTTCCCATAAGGAAAGGAATTGGCGTGCTAAGTTACATCACTTCTACCTAAACTCTGGTGGGCTTCAGCTATCGGAGCATGTGCCTTGGCCCCATCACGTAGTAGCTCCCCTAATACATTGCTCATCACCTGGCACCTCTCCGTTCTTTATCCCAGGTGGGGCCTGGCTCTCCTTTGTTATCCGGAGCATCCATTCCGCGCCCAATGCCTGTATGCCTCCCAGGTGAAGCTGCTGCTGTCTGAAGGCTGATATATTTTCCAGGTGCCTTTGTTCATAACAAAGCAGGCTAGTTACTCCAAGGCTGCTCTGCAGAGACCAGGTCTTGGTTCCTTTATACTATTCTATGCTACTCTCGGCCCCATCATTCTCAAGCTTCTCTATCAATATGGGGAGACAGGTCCCCACCGAACCATGGAAGGCAGTGTGTGACAACGGGCCAGTCAACCTGGTGAACCTTGCGGGACTCTTGTGAAATCAAAGCATGGAGGAAGAGAGTCCTGAGAACTGCTCTGAGTTCGTGAAAGGGAGACATAAAATGTCTAACAACAGAACAAGATCTTTGCTGGGGTGCACTAAGGACCAGATGGTCCACCCGAAGTGATTTTTCTCACCAGTTCTGTTGTGTTCAGTGGGAGGATTTAGACTGGACAGGACTCTGCTATTAAATAAGTGAGATTAAAGATGCTTGACGCTGTTTGGATCATGCCCCTGTTACCCTGTGTGTTGGGGGTCCCGGGAGGGGCGCCCAAATAACCAAATAAAAACACAAGTTGGGGGAATTTAGCTGGAGCACTCTCTTGGCTAGACAAGAGGCAGGGAAACTTTAGCAAGGATCTTTAACCCAATGTCTACGGCTTCAGGTCAGAGAGCAGGCAAGCAAGTTTAAAAGTGAACAATTTTATTGAAAGATAGCAAATAATACAACACACACACTAGCTAACTTGGAAGCAGAAATGTAGAGTTTGGGGATGGGCAATACGACACCTGGTCTCGTAGTCCTGGAGAGAAAGATGGGGTTCCGGGAGAGAAAGCTCAGCGTGGCTGGCTGAGGGGAGTTTCCTTAGACAACCGACAGCAAGGCAGGATGGAAGTCCAAAGTAGTCTGAAGACGTCCCAAAAGTGGGGACCTTTTATAGGGTGGATTTTACCTACAGGCTATATTATGCTCAGTGAGAACAAAGGAGATTTGGAGTTGGACAAAGATCAGGTTTTGCATGATGAGTTTAGCTCTTAAGACAATGGCGTGGCCAGTTTGTTAATGGCCCGACATAAAGAAATGGCTTGGCTCTTGGCTGCATGGCTTTGTGTAGATCCAAACCAAGCAGAGCTGGTCTGCAGGGAAGTTTTTCCCTAAAGCATTGGAGAGGCTTAAGTTGCCTGCCTGAATGAGGTTTTGGAATGCACAACCATTAACGGCCGCGCCAAACACGTGCTTGTCCAGTGGACCTCTGCAAACACATGGAGTAGGGTGGCAGAGAAAGGTCAAGCAAAGGCCAAATTATTTGATATCAAAAGAATATCCAGTGCTCTCACCCGACATATCATAACCGTGATAACACCCCTCATTTTTCAGAGGCCTGCGGTGTAGCAATAAAGGCCCAGGATCTTAGACAACGGGGAGGGAGGTGGCCGCCAATGATAGCCAGCCAGCAAGATGTGGTGTTTTGAGCACCGGACTACAACTCTGGAGGCCAAGGTTCACATCCCTGCTTGACCATGGAAAACCACTGGGCAAGTCACATTCTCTCAGCCTCAGAGAACAGCAAAGGCAAACCCCCTTCTGAACAAATCTTACCAAGAAAACCCTGTGATTGCTTTGCCTTAGGGTCAACATAAACTAAAATGAAGGTGCACAATGACCACCAATGCTCCTGATGAAATAGTTGGGGAGTGGACATTCGAAATCCTGTCCTCGGTGATGGTTGGCCTGTTTTCCTCAAGCAGAAGTTGAAATAGCAATGGAGGAAGGGTAGACGTGGACACAGGCACATGTGGACACACCCCAAAAATTTGTCTTGGGACCAAAGACTTTGGAGACTCCACCCCAATATGTGCCAATCAGTTCCCCCCCCCGCAACACTGCTGTTTATTTTAAAAGAATATCTGAACTAATGCCATGCATGCCTCCTTTCAAGGAAATAAAAAGCACCAAAACAAGGACATTTGCTTTATCAACAGATAACATTCTTTTTATATCTGTTTATTTTATATATTTAAACACATAAATATGTTACAAAGTGTACTACAAATACACAAAAAGATACAGCCAGTACTTACATAGTCATTAAAAACAGAGAAATAATTTACAAATGTGTCACTATTGCTCACTCAATCCCGTCTGATCTTGGAAGATAAGCAGGGTCAGGTGTAGTTAGAACTTGGATGGGGGACTGCCAAGGAATACCAGGTGCTGTGGGCTATATTCAGAGGAAGGCAGTGGTACACAGCCTTTTGAGTATTGCTTGCCTAAGAAAACCCTACAAAATGTATAGGGTTGCCATAAATTGACAGGCATCTTGAAGGCACAGACTAGGGTTACTCTAAAGTTGGCCCTCCATATCTGCAGATTCTGTATTGCATTCAGCCAACCATGGCTTGAAAATATTCAAAAAATAAAAAAACCCCAAAAAGCAAACTTTAATTTTGCCATTTTGTATAAGGGGTGCCATTTTACCACACCAGTGGGTCTTAACTTTTTCTTTACCAGGGACCCCTTGTATATATAACTTGTTGCCAGGGACCCAGCGCCAAGACTTAACTCAAGATTTAAATATTCAAAGAATTATTTATTAATTAAAGGATTCAATTCCTAGCCTCCAGAAATCTCTGTTTGTACCCAAGTCCAATAAAGCGGAGAAAAGGGACTCCATACGTACCATCCTGAGCTCACTGAGATGACTCCAGCCAAGGTGCCAAAGCATAATGGGAGCTCTCATTCCTCTGCAGCTGGACCGTCTCAATTTCTCAGCCCAGCCTTAAAATGCTAAAACTAGGTACAAAAATTAGAATTTGCTTTACACGGTAATAGTTGGTTTCTCTGAAAGGAGCAGAAAATAGTTGTAGAAATGGGGAAGAATAAGTCAAGGCAGCAGTTTGAGGAACCGAAAAGGTTTTTTGTTAGAGGGTTTTAAGAGGCGGTTTGGGGAAGGGCTGCAACTCAGTGACAGAGCGTGGGGTCCCTGTGCCAAAAGCCCCCCCCCCAGTTCAGTTTGCAGCCTCTCTGGGCGGCGCAGGAGAAAACCTCTGGGTGGAATTCTGCGCAGTCTGCTTAGGACAACAAAAGGATAAAGGGCAGGAGAGTCACTTCTGCTAAGACCCAGGCTCTCCCTGTCCTGTGTAAAGCTAACTGCCCCTTTCTTAGGCAGGGACGTTAGCTCTCAGTTGCTAATGGAGTTGAAATGTTGTTGAGGATGAGGATGAGGATGTGGTCGTGTGCCTTGAAGTTGTTTTCAGTTTATGCAACCCTAAGGTGAACCTATCCTGGAGTTTTCTGGGGCTGAGAGGGTGTGAGGTGCCCAGGCTCACCCAGGGCTGAGCAGAGAATCGAACTCTGGTCTCCAGGGTCACAGCTCAACATTCAAACCACTATACCACGTCAAGTTATGCTTGCACATCAGTGTAGTGTTTGGTACACTGCAAAATCAAGGTTTGCCTTTTGGATTCCCCCCCCCCCCAGAATATTTTCAAGCTGTGGTTGGCGGAATCTGTGGGCGCAGAACCCATGCATACAGAGGGCTGACTATATGGCATAAATACAGTTCCTATTACCCGGCATGTGGGAGACGTAGTGCTGGGCTGCCACCTCAGATGGATTGAGAAGCACTGCTTATGGGACCACTACTTCACTTCCCAAAACGGAGAGAGCCAATAGATCCGTGGTTCTCAAACTTTGGTCCTTCAGGGCGTTTTAGACTTCCGTTCTAGGAAACTCCAGATATGTTGGCCGATGGTCAGGGATCCTGGGAGCCAAACTCCAAAACGCCCAAAGGGCAAAAGCCTGAGAAGCACCGATGTGGGTCGTGATCTTTCACCCCTGCGTTGCTTTAGATCCTTTCGGGAAGGCTTCGGCTTATGGAGCTGATCGTGCGACTGAAGTTTTCGTACGGAGACTCTTGCGTGCGTTGCCTGCCGATGAAAGCATGAACGTTAGTGCCAATTATGGGGAACACAACTTTGCTTATTCCCAGAGGACTTGGTAGAAGGAAGTCATGACTGGTCAATATTTAAGGGTACCATTAATTGAAACTTCTGTTGGCTCCCTTACCCTCATTGCTTTTATGTGCCTTTCTTTTCAAAGAAAGAGAATCAGGCAGTTCCTAATTCTCCCGCAGAAGTACATACCAGACTTGGATTGAACTGTCCTGCGAGGTGTTCAGTCCACAGAAAATGTGTCTTTTCTGGTGCACCCAGAATGGTGTATTCCGATGCATAGAAGCTGCTACTTCCTCTCTAGAGCCCAAATTAGCTCACAAATTCTTGTGCCTCCAATTATTTGCGTAAAATCTTTCAAAAGCAAAGCTTGGAAGAGCTGCTGGCCAGGATAAAACCACTCTTGTCGAGGGGTAGATTGGGAGAGATTGTTTGTCGGGATGCACTGATGCTGTCATATGTATGAACCAATATATGGAACAGTGTGGCTGCACTAGATCAAATGGGACAGTTCAGTGCTAATTGCTACCTGCAACTCTATATCCGGTTGTAACTTTTTTTATATATATATAATTTTATTAAGTTTCGCAAATAAAAAAACATCATCTCAAATTGTACTTTTACGTGTAATGTTTTTGTTCTTCCGCTCTGATCTAGTTTTCATTTTCTGGATATCTACTCACATATAAAAAATTATGCCTCACAATTCTATGTTCATCTTACGTGCTTGATCTTGCATTTCTCTCATCAACTCCTGTTATGTTACTGTTATTATTCCTCTTTAATTTCAACTGTAATTCAGGCATTTTCACTTGGCGGTTCCCAGCAATTACCCATTACAATTTGCCATTCTGCTTTTGTCTGATCATCCGGTTTCCCCTTTAATCTTTGCAAAACAATATCCGCATTTCTGCTCACAATAAATGTCCCCCACCATTGCTCAATTGTGGGTATTTGCTGAGACTTCCACAATTTGGCATATTCAATTCGAGCTGTCATTATCATGTACAATACTAATCTCCAATGCCTCTTAATGTTAGTATTCTCAAGGACATTTGTCATGTTTAACAAATAAAATTCAGGGTTTTTTTGCAAATTGAACCTTCAATATTTCACACATCTTTTTATGTATTTCACTCCAATATTTCTTTGCCTTGGGACATGGCCACCACATATGAAATATTGCTCCCACCTCTTTCTGACATTTCCAACACATTCCGGTACCTGTGTAACTTTTGAAGTATCTTTAGGCTCCAAATGGACAATTGCTATATGTTCAATGACACCTCGTAGTGGGCATAAGGAAAGGACTATCAAAGCGGGGGGGGGCAATGAAATAACAAGATGGTGTTATGAGAATGCATAGATAAGGGGACGGGATCTCTTCCTCCTCCCATGATGAAAAGTATGTAAATAACGGTAAGCCTGGGAAAGTGCCTGTGATGGTGGGGCGATTTGACAGGTAAGATTTTAACCAGTCCTTGATGTGCATGCTAAAATTTGTATGGCAAGGTATAAAACTTGCAACCAACTTTGATTCTTTAGCCTGCTCTTCAAAATAAACCCTTCTATCTGAAACCCTTGAGTGAAGGTATCGAGAGCAAGTTAGCCAGGACATGACATTGAGTCTTTCCAATAACTCAGCCCCATTTCAGTCCTTTGTTTCTGTGACTCCGGTGTCCGTGGGGTGGTGAAGCAGTTCTGGGTGTTAGCCCAAATTCCAAAGTTCTGGGCCTATTTGGCAGATCACGTTCAGCACCAAAAATAGGTTCTTAAGTGGACACGAAAACCTGGAGAGTGGAAATGCCACACCACCGACTTTGGAGCCACCAAGTTCTAATGCTATTTTTGTTTTGGTGTCTAAGTAGGGGGTATAAATCACTGATTCAGGTTTATACCCCTTCCTTAGGTTTGTTGGCCAGCTTGGGAACCCGAAGCCCTCTTGGATTCTGACCCCCATCAGCCCAAGCCAGCACTGCCAAAAGTCAGGGGTGATGTTTTTGTGCAACAGGATCTACAGCAGGGAGTGGGCATCTCTGGAAGGTTAGGGGGCTGCATTACCCCCTAGGAGACCTGGGGGGCATATTCCCCACTACAAAAAAGCCCCAATTCTGTCCCCCCTCCGGCAATACTGTTCAATACCCTCTAGGAACTGGTGTGGGCATTTTCACCATGTTTTTTGGACAAGGGGAGACTTTTTGCTTTTTCAAAACAGAAAGTCACAAGAAGGCTTTTTCTAAGGCTAAAGTGGTCCAGCAACCCCCTCCCCATGTCAAAAACAGGTCCCTAAACCTGATAGAGGGCATTTTCTTGAATTTGTTTTTACATTTTCTTACATAAAAAAAAAATCATCTTCCTTTTTTTTAACCATAGAAACAGCCCTCTGGGCTGCGTGGGGCCGACCCCTCTCTGATCTCGAGGGTCACATTTTCCCTCCCACCCTTCCGTAGGGCAGCGAACATCTCTCATCTATTCCACCAGCTTCTTGTACATCACAGAGGAGCTGTTATGGGTTGTCACTCACCCGGATTAAAGTTTATGGCCTGTGACTGTGGACCGTTGGATTTCCTGAGTCATCAGAGCCGTTTCCGTCCTGAACTTTCTGAGCCCCCTGGAAGGAGAGCTGACTCAGCCGTTCCCCAGCCAGGGGCATTCGTCCTGCCAGGGGTCCCGCTGTGCCCTGATGAATGCTGTGTTGCTAACAATTCTGCCCAAGTCCCAGAAAGGAGGAGGAAAACGGCACGCTTGTTTGGACAGGTGGCTTCTGGACACCCCTCGCTTTCCCAGCACCTGCGCTAATTGATTTCCCATCTGCTCTTTGTTCAGCAGGGCTGGTGAGGACACAGTCCCCTTCCTCACAGAAAGCACCTTGAGAGGAATAGCTGAACATGACTAATTAAATGGAGCAGGAGGAAGTCAGGCTATTGCTTATGGTTGCCAGATCCCAGGGCCTGACCTCAGTCTTCAGTTTTCGTGGGAGACAAGCGTGCAAATTCTTCAGGTTTGGGGTGCTCAGTTCCAAGCAAGAAGAAAAGACTGTGGCCATTTCCGCACAGGGTAATTAAAACGGTGCAGTGCATCCTCCATAGTATGCACCTTGGAGTGGACTGGGTTTGGACTACTTGCCAGAGATCCCCACCTCAGTCCACTCCAAAACGACCCCACATGGTCCTCCAGCGTGTTTTTGAAAGACCGGAAAAATCAGTGCCAGAGTGTGCCACTGTGTGCCTGCTCCATTTTGCAGATTTGCAGGCTCGCACCAGTGCAAGCCTGCGATCTGCAGGGGTGGGCTTTAGGTGTGGCGAGCTTCAGCGGTTGGTCAGGACCCATGACCAACCTGAAGCCGCAATTTTGGAAGCCGGAGCAGTGCGGGTCTAGACCACGTGCTGCTCCGATTAACCCTGGACCGGACCCAGAGGATCTGGTAAGTAGCGGCACGGAGCGATTCCCTCACCTCGTGAGCAAATGGCCTGTGCGGAAACTTTCAGTGCAGCTCAGAGAGCAGCGACTTGCTACAGGCCATTTCTGCACTAGACTGCTAATAGCGCTATGATTCCACTTTCAACCTCCTATGGAATCCTGGGGTTTGCAATTCCATAGGAGGTCGAAAGTGGAATAACAGCGCTATAACAGTCTAATGTGGAAATGGCCTAAGAAATACTGTTGCAATTTGAAACCTTTCTTTATGTTGAGAAAAGCTTGCAACATACTTCTGTTCAATCTGCAAGCTGATGTTAAAATTGTGGATCCTGCCCAAGTTGCAAAATTGATGTGGATTTAAAAAAACAACAGACCAGTTGAAGACTTCTTTTTGAAAGGCTGGAAACCATTTATGGATTTTTTGAGCAATAAGCAACTTAATGATGTAATAATCTGAGGGTATGATTATTAGCATTTCTAGGAAGTTGAATGTACATAGATCTGTACTGATAGAATAAGACATGGGATATTAATTGATTTTTCCTTTTCATTACAGTTTGTATGCGGAGCAGGAATAAGTACTGGAAAGCAGTACTTATTTGGTCCACATGTTTATAGAGGGACCACATTTTATTCCTTTAAAACATCTGAACATATTTTGGCCTATTTATAATTGCTTGGCCTTTTTCAGGGACTGTATTAAAAACAAATACAGTATTAAAAACAAATACAGTATTTTCAGTGCAATATATAAAAGAACAACACACATATGTAAAATCTGCAAAGTTCATATATCAAAATGATATATCATATATTGTATAGGGGGTGTCAGAGTTCTTTTTAATTAGTTGGTGTAGTTAGGAGGTGCTTAGGGTACTAGATTAGTCTTTTAGTTATGGATTTTGCTTTTGTGTCTTAGTTTAATTAATCTAGTTTAGTTTTAGTTATAAATTTATATTGTTTACGTATAGTTTGTTCCTTTTTCTTTTGTTCCTTCTTTCTGTAGTTGCAAGTCTGTTTGTGGGTTTCTATTAAAATTAATAAATAGAAAACCATAATTAAAAAATTAAAAAATCTGCAAGCTGAGATGCAAGAGTTTCTTACCGTGAAAGGTTAGTCGTGTCCACAAAGCTATCTGCAATACAAGGGAGAAAAATCAGAGAAATGTTAGTGTTCTCACTAACTACCTGGCTTGACCACAATACGTGTGAAAGGGATCTAGAAGTCTTAGTGGATCACAAGCTGAACATGAGTCAGAAGTGTGATGCGGCAGCTAAAAAAGCCAATGCGATTCTGGGCTGCGTCAACAGGAGTATAGTGCCTAGGTCAAGGGAAGTGAAAGGATCACTCTCTTTTGCTTTGGTCAGACCCCACCTGGAATCCAGTTCTGGGCACCACGGTTCAGGAAGGACATGGATAAGCTGGAACATTGTCCAGAAGAGGGCGACCAAAATGGTGAAAAGTCTGGAAACCACAAAGCCCTTTGAGCTTAGGGAGCTGGGCATGTTTAGCTTGGAACAGAGGTTAAGAGGAGGCATAATAGCCTCATTTAAATATTATATGTGATATCATATGAAGGATGGAAGAAGCTTGTTTTCTGCTGCTCTGGAGACTAGGACACAGCCTGTGGTGACAATTGTATACTTACCTCCCTTCCAGAAGGCCCCGATCCCCAGTATCGCCAGCAGAGCCAGTAATTTAATCCCCAAGGCTACGAACAGGAGGATGAGAATCCAAGAGCCACTCCCGCCTTTGAATTTGTAAAAATACACGGTCCCTTCCGCTCTCCCAAGGCTGTTGACGGCGGTGCAGGTGTACTTCCCGTCATGCGCCAGGTGCTGAAGCTCCTTGGTTATCTGATGCGCTGTGCTGGAGACTGAAGAGGGGCTCTCAGGGGCAGGGCCAGACCACGTCACGGTCGGGAGCGGTTCTCCTTCTGCCGTGCACTTGGCGTGGAAGGCGTGCTCCTGGTCCATCTGGACAGAGATGTTCACAATCCTGGGAGGTGCTGCCCAAAACATAAAGACCAGAATCTTGTTGATATCTCTTCCACAGAAGTGGCTGGACATTTTCATCCAACACATGTATTGAACACATGTATTGAAGTCAAAGCTGCAGAATTGGAGCTGTTCATGTGGTGCCATTCTGTATGGATGTGCATTGTGCATTGGATGCGCATTGCCCATGGGGCACCATTTTGCATGAGTGCAAAAGTGCATTTACTTGTCTATTTGGCTGTACATTTGTTAACTCACTTGTGTAAGTTCCTTATGGAAGAAGTTGGCTGTTTGACCCTGATGTGGAATGTCTACATTCATCTCAAGTTTGGAGAAGTAGAATCGTGCATGTGGTGTCATGGTGAAGGGGGCTGCACATGCACACGAAGATATACACATGGATGCATGCAAGACACTTTTGCTTGTGCGTCTGATGGCATGGCTGGGTGTGCATTCAGGTATACAATGTTTGCATCCAACACAAGGTCTGCATTGCACAGTCAATGTGCAATTTCATATGGAGAGATTTATGCTGTGCAATCCAAATGTGGGATCTCAGGCTCTAAAATATGCGCTTGATGAAATAACTTGCCTTAAAAGCTGCCCTCTGGAAAGAGATGCTGTGCACAATTTAAGCCAGGGGAGGCCAATTGAAGGCCAGAAGTGGTTCAGGTCACCACCCATGCTTAGTTATGGTACATTCACATGACTCCACTGTGGCTCACTCCTTTGGAATCCTGGGATCTGTAGTTTGGTGAGGTACTTAGGCTCACTGGTAGTGAAACCTCTCTTCATTGGAATGCAGAAAGGAACTATCCAGGATGCTGACCCTATTTGGGGAATGGGATTTGGCATTCTGGATATCCTTTAAAATTTGTGCTAAAACTTAGGGATTTGCTGCTCTGCTGACAAGGAAGCCGCCAGCCATGATTTCTTAGATTTCTCTCCTAGGCAATAATTAGTATTAGTAACATTAATAATTAGTAGTCTGGGACTCAAGGCGGCTTACATCACTTGAAGCAAATGTAGCTAAGATTTGCATCCTACAGAAAGTTAAAAATACAATTTTTAATGAAATTAAAACCAGTTAAAAACATACCCATTAAAAAGAAAACGATAAATAGACAATACAGCTCATTATACAAGACCTGTTTCCCTTGAACAACAGAATCAGAAGTCTCAGTCAGAGAATTCTAAGTACCTCACCAGACTAAAAATCCTGGAATTCCAGAGGATGGGAGCCAGGAGACTTATAGGGTTATCTCACTGCTGTAAATGTGTAAAGCACATAATCCCCAAGGGCAATGGTGCTCAACCTTTGGTCTTGCAGGCTTCAAATCCCAGAATCCATCATCACTTTTTATGTTGGCAGAGGCTTGTAGGAGCTGGACGATCAAAGGCTGAGAACCGTTGCTTGGGGCTTTCTCTGTACCAGTAGCTCATTCGTGGAACTTCCTCCCCACTCCTTGTTCCATCCTGATTGAACTTCTCACGGGCTGTCGAAGCACCACAATTCTACTTGGCACCTGCTTTGTCCCTTTGGCTTTCAAACTGTTTTTAATCTTTTTTAAAAAGATGAAAAGCAAGCTTTTGAAGCCAGAAACATGGTGAATAAATACTTTGCATAAATACAAATAAAAATAATAAAGAGGGTCTATGCAACTGAAGCAAGGAGGGGACAAAGAGGGAAAGTGTGAGGCAGAAACTGGGACATTTTCAAAGCGTCTGGAAAAACAGAACGACAGAGGATTAAACAGGATGTCTCTGCCAAGTTGGGACACTTGGATACATTTCCGCACTAGACTGTTATGGCGCTATTATTCTACTTTCAACATCCTATGGAATCCTGGGGTTTGCAGTTCTGGGAGGGGCTGGCTGGCCCCTCCCGGAACCGCAAACCCCAGGATTCCATAGGATGCTGAAAGTGGAATAATAGCGCTATAACAGTCTAGTGCGGAAATGGCCTATGTGATTCAATGGATTGGCTTTAGTCTATAAGAACAGAATTCAGACCCAAATCTGGAAAACTGCCATTGTAAGATATTTGGATCGGGTTGCCATCATTTGGAGGTGCGTAACAGCAACAGCAACCTGATGAGAGCTTGCGCTTCAAGATTCACCACTATTCACCAGGATTCACCACTATGGCACTGCTAACGACCGGATACAAACCAAGGCCTTCTTACCTGTGAGGTGGAGCCTGATTCCCATCCGGCTCTCGTACTTGTCGTGAAGGTCCCCAGAGAACTCAACTCGGCAGAAGTATCGGTTGCTGTCGTTCCAGGAAACGCTGTCAATCTGGAGCGAGAGGTCGTTTTGTCTCGGGTTCCCCAAGAGCTTGTACCTGCTCTTTAAGCCGACGGTGGTTCTGCAGAGGTCGCTGGAGCCGTGCGCGATGCACTTGAAAATCACCGTCCCGTTGTACGGCTCCTTCACCCGCCAAATGGCCGTCAGGGTTTTGTCGTACGTGGAGTGCGGGTGCGTGAAAGTGCAAGGCAAGGCGACCGTCTTGCCAACTTCGCCAGTCACCTCTGCAGGGACGTGCATGGACCAGCCTTTGGAGGATATTCCTAGAAGCAAAGCAAGCCTCTCCAGTTAGCAAAGAAACTTGTGGGTGGCAGGAGTGGATCACAACATGCTCAGTGTGTTTAAAGTCCTAGGGCCAATCCCTTGGACTTCTGGCTAGAAGGATTAGGACCTTGCAGGGTCAGAAAAGATCTCTGCTGAGATTCACTGCCAGTCAGTTTAGACAGTCCTGGGCCCAATGAGTCTTTTTCAGTAGATCAGCGGATGGGATGGGAATCACGCTAGATGTTGCTGAATTGCAAGTCCCAGCATCCTTATTTATTTATTTATTAAAATGTTTCCTATTTCACATGAATTATTTCTTGAATCTTCCAAACTGATCTAGACTTCATTTCCAAAATCTCTTAACATTGTTATATCATTGTACTGCATTTTTCAGCCATTTTACACGTTAGAAATAATTCTTGTGAAATAGCAATAATAAATGGTTGTTTTAATTGTGAAACTTTAATAAAATGATATTATTTATTAAAATGTTTCCAGTATGCCCCTCTAGCATGGGATGTCATGGTGGCAAACAAATAAAACAAAATAAAAACATTAGAAGAATTCTAGATTCAAATCAGTAACTCATTTAGACAAGGTAAAATTATATTAAACATTTCAAATAAGATAAAACAGGCTAAAAAGGCTACAAAGGTTTGTTGAAAGAGAATTAAAAAAGCCCATGTATGTGCTTACATGTGAATCAGGTCCCCAAGGCCTTGATAAAAAGTCATGTCTGTTTTTTAAAGTAGTTAATGTGTTTTAGGGAGTTGGTTTCAGATGGGTTGATGGGTGGGGAGGTTTGGATATGTTTTAATGCTTTTAATGTATTTAATGTATTGTTGTAGTACCGCCTCGAT
The DNA here is from genome assembly GCA_948474755.1 of Ctenosaura bakeri. Lineage (NCBI taxonomy): Eukaryota > Metazoa > Chordata > Lepidosauria > Squamata > Iguanidae > Ctenosaura > Ctenosaura bakeri. Next base: position 7,604 of record CAOLHI010004093.1, on the reverse strand, counting down.
CCATGGGGAGAGGCGGGATAATAATAATAATAATAATAATAATAATAATAATAATAATAATAATATATTATTATTATTATTATTATTATTATTATTATTATTATTATCATCATCATCATCATCATCATCATCATCATCATCATCATCATCATCATCAAGTCCTAGAGCCAAAAAGAAACCAGTGTTGGTGCCAGTTGGGCCTTCAAGGGCAGGGTGTTCCACAAGGGTATGGGTGTGTGTGTGTGTGTGTGTGTGTGTGCCATAACTGAGAAGGCCCTCTCCTAAATCTTCAGTACCCCACTGCTGTTGGGGCACAGATGGGGGCCCCTCTGGCAGATGTCTGTTCTTGGGGAGATCCATATAGGGAATTCAGACCAGAAGCATACATTGGCAACCAGTTTGCACTAGGTCCTTAGCCAGCAGAATGATGGGGGCTGCAGTCCAACCACATCTGGAGGCCGCATGATCGTCAAGTCACTTAAGCTAGGAGAGTCTGCAGCAGTTTGCCTTTGCATGACTCTACTGGGAAGGGCAACATTTTGACCCTTCTCTTCGTCTCCCCTCAACTGAGTGCAAGCTACTTTTGCACTTTGAAGTCAGTTTGCAGCGACTGAATTCAGCTGAGGAGAATGGGGGAAAGGGGGAGGAGGAAAGGGGAACTGGGACATGTTAAAAGCAGCAGAAAAAGTGAGATGACAGAGGAAAAGCTGGGACTGGCCCTGCCAAATCAGGACAGTTGGAAGGTATGCGGTTCCAAGACTGGCACGGCATAAGAGGGAGAAAGCTGCCATAACAAAACTCACCTTTCCTCATAAGGCAAAACCAACAGATGAGAAGGAAACCTTTGCTTCCCATCTTTGTCCTGTTTGCTATAAGTTTGTTTCCTGGTCTGATCTGATCCACCCTGTGTTTGCAGCAGAGCAAAGTACCGAAATGGCAATTTCTTTGCCGCAGAATGGAGGAAGCTGGACTTCCTGTGTTCTGGAAGAGATTAGTTCATTTGCCTGGTTGGAAAAATTGCCCTCCTGATTCATGATGATCCACGCTATGATGAGTGGAAAAGTCACTGGAAGAAGATACTTCCTAGCTCTGATTTCTTTTTAAGTCAAGGAGGGGCTAAAGAGAAATGATTCAAGTTTAACATCTGTACCACTTGCTTACCACAGATCAAAACTAGTTTGCTTTAATGCACAGATAATCTTAGAAGAACTTGATTGTCTTCAGGAATAGCTGGTAGTTTCCATACTGATAGATTGATGAATCTGCTCCAAGGTCTGATATTTTAAAAAGATACTTGAGGAGCTGAAACTAAGCTGAGTCTTACTAGACCACAAGCTGAATAGCAGTCAACCATGTGATGCAGCAGCTAAAAAAGCCAATGCAATTCTGGGCTGCACAGAATCATGGAATCATAGAGTTGGAAGAGGCCCCAGGGGCCATCGAGCTCAACCCCCTGCTATGCAGGAGCACACTTCAAAGCATTCCAAAGTGTCGAGATCAGGGAAAGAGATGGTGCCATTCTATTCTGCTTTGGTTAGACCCCATCTGGAATCCTGTGTCCAGTTCTGGGCACCTCATTTCAAGAAGGACAATGACAAGCTAGAATGTGTCCAGAGGAGGGCGACCAAAATGGTGGAGGGTCTGGAAGCCGTGAAGCCCTATGAGGATCGGCTTAGGGAGCTGGGGATGTTTTGTCTGCAGAAGAGAAGGTTAAGAGAAGGGGACATGATAGCCATGTTGAATATTTGATGTCTTGTGGAGGATGGAGCAGCCTATTTTTTGCTGCTCAAGAGACTAGGACACAGTGGAGCAACTGCTTCAAACTTCAGGAAAAGAGATTCCACCTAAACATTTGGAAGAACTTCCTAATGGTAAAAGCATTTCAGGAATGGAATCTGCTGCTGCCTGAGAGTGTAATGAAGTCACCTTTGAAGGTTTTTGAAGAGATGCTGGATGGCCATCTGTCAAAAGGAGTACTTTGATGGTATATTCTGCATAGCAGGGGTTTGGACTAGATGACCCTTGTGGTTTCCTACAATTCTATGATTCTATGACTGTCTAAATGCTAATATATTTGATGATTGCCCCAGTGTGCAGTGGGGATTTCCCAGTGCCTGTGTCCACAATCCCAGTGAATCAAGCGGCACTTTGGAGGGACTGATGAATGGTTATGCACCATACACAACTGCAGGTGAAGGGTGGAACTCTGCTTACACAGCCGTGAACTGAATATGTGCAGTGACCAAAACCCCGCAGGAGTAAGGGCATTTAGGCACGCAGATGACACCACCAAGATATCAGCTGTGCTGCATTTATTCCTACAAGATAAGGCTATGGGGTTTCATCATTTCATGCAAATATGTGGTTTCTTCCAACTCTCTGATTCTTTGATTCTAAGATATCTTGATGGGCCTCCTTTGAAGCCAAATGTTTTGGCCTCTCATGAGGTCGGTTCCGCCCTTGTTATTTGCTCTTGAGCCGACTTTGACTCACGGAAGCTCTTTGAATGACCAGCCTCCCCGAGCCCTGGACGCCGAGAGACCTGCTGGCTCTTGCAAACTCAAGGCCACGGCTTCACTGATTGAGCTGATCCTCCGATGCTGCAGCCTTCCTCCTTTCCTGCTCCCTTCAGCTTTACCAAGCATTCTCCTCTTTTCCAGTGAGTCACGTCGTCCCATGATGGCCTACAACGGTCTCACTTCAATTGCCTGGGCTCCGGGTGAGAGTTCAGGCCTGACTCATTCAGCACGACTGGGCTGTTAGCAGATAGCTTAGGTTTCCCACAACGGGGTGATGGGGAGCCCAACTTCTAAAAATAGTGGTGGATTTATTACTCCTTCTATGGCACTCTGGGTGAGCAATATAGCAATAGCATTTTTTCTATACCGCTTATCAACTGAGTGTTATCTAAGCGGTTTACAATGTGTTTTAGCTAATTGCCCCCAACAGGCTGGGTACTCATTTTACTGACCTGCGGAAGGATGGAAGGCTGAGTCAACCTTGGAGCCCGGCAGGATCGAACTCACAACCTTGTGGTTGCAGTACTAGCATTTAACCACTGCGCCTCCAGGGTAGTGAGGACCCCAGATATCATTTTGATATCAACCAATTCAGCCTTAGCTTGACCTTTTTCCAGCCACCCCACTCCACGTGTTTGAGAGGTTCTCCGGAGAAGCACGGACAGAGTGCGGTCGCTAATGGCTTTACATTCCAGACCCCACTGAGGCCAGCAACTCCAGCCTCGCTTTTAGCTTCAGGGAACTTCCAGCTGCAAACCTCACAATAGTGGCACGGCTCTCAGCCAAGCCATTCCTTTATGTTGGGCCATCAACGTACTGGCCACGCTATTCTCATCAAGAGCAAATCCTATCATGTTAAACTTGACCTTTCCAAATCCTTTGTCCAGCGCTAAAACTCCTTTTGTTCTCACTTGGCTTGCCATAGCCGGTAGGCACAAACTCCCCTATAAAAACCCCGCATTTCCAAACGGTCTTCGGACTACTTTGGCCATCCATCCCGCCTTACTGCTGCTCTGTCCAGCGAAGTTTTCCCCTCAGTTCTCCATAACTGAGTCTGCCTCCCCTCTTCGGACTACTTTGGACTTCCATCCCACCTTGCTGTTGGTCATCTAAGGAGCTTGCCTCAGCCGACCACGCTGAGCTTTCTTCCCCGGAACCCCATCTTCCTTTCTAGGACAACGAGACCAGGTGTCGTATTACCCATCCCTTCTCTCTCCAATTCTGCTTTCCAGTTAGTTAGTGTGTGTGTTGTTTTATTCTCTGTTTATTTTCAATAAAAACTGTTATTTTTGGTTACTTTAAACTTGCGTGCCTGTTCCCTGACCTGAAGCCGTAGACATTGGGTTAAAGATCTTGCTAAAGTTACCCTGCCTCTCGTTTAGCCAAGAAAGTGCTCCAGCTAAATTCCCCAACTTGTATTTATATTTGGCAATCTGGGCTCCCCTCTCGGGACCCCCTAACACACAGGGTAACAGATTGTCTTTCTAAAGGCAAAAGAGGGAAGCAGCAGGGATAGTGTGAAATAGAGAATGCTGAGGATATTTCTGCACTAAACTGTTACAGTGCTATTATTCCACTTTCAACATCCTATGGAATCCTGGCCTTTGAGGCTCCTCCCTGAACTGCAAACCCCAGGATGATTCCATAGGATGTTGAAAGTGGAATAATAGCACTATAGCAGTCTAGTGTGGAAATGGCCTGAGCTGACATATGGGAGGAGTGCTCAAGAACAGAGACCGGGAGGAGTTCCCCTGGAACAAAGCTCATCTCAGTTGTGAATTTTCTGGCCTGAAGATGTGGCTCTAAGGAGGCAGAAGCTGGCAGTTTCCATATCAGTGGGGCCCATAGTTTTATAGGACCTGTCTAAGGTGCTGAATCTTATTCCCCTCTTCCATATCTCAATTTAAGCTCACACTAAAACCCAGAAGAGATGCAGTATCATGTTGGCATGGGAAGTACCAGTAGCTGCTGGTCTCAGGCATGGCTGTCACTAAAGGGGTGAACCTGTTCCCCTTGTGGGCTGAGACTGCAGAGGGTGACAAACAAACCTGAATAGTTTTCAGTACAAGTGTATAGATGTGCAGACATCTCTGCATCCAGAAAAGTGACACATTAAGGTGAAGCCTAGGCTATGTTTCTGTATGCAGTGAATGTTTTCCCTTTGCTTTCATTTCGGAGACCCAGATGAAAGTGTGAAGTAATAGCCATGTTTGATAGCCATGTTTAAATATTTGGAGGGATGCCACGTAGAGGAAGGAGAGGGCTTGTTTTCTGCTGCTCCAGAGACCAGGACAAGGAGCAATGGATTCAAGCTGCAGGAAAGGAGCTTCCACCTGAACCTCAGGAAGAACTTCCTGACGGTCAGGGCTGTCCGGCAGTGGAATCTGCTGCCTCTTTGGAGTGTGGTGGAGTCTCTTCCTTCTTTGGAGGTGTTTAAGCAGAGGCTGGATGGCCATCTGTCGGAAATGCTTTGATGGGTGTTCCTGCATAGCAGGGGGTTGGACTGGATGGCCCCTGGGGTCTCTTCCAACTCTTATGATTCTATGATTCTCGAATTCTAAGGAAGGTATACGTGAAGGCTGAGGTCCTACATTGTGTTTGTACACTGTTAATCTACACGCAGGCAATGTGGTAGTTGCATAGTGCCAGCTTTCTGCTGAATACTGACAGGGTGGAAGATAAAGGATATTTGAAGTAATGGAAAAGTGGGTGGAGGAGAGAAAAGCTGGGGCATTTTAAAAGTAACTGAAAAAGCGGATCACAGAGGATTAGTTGGGATTGGCCTGTCAGATTGCAGAGTGTGAGTTTGCTAAGACACCAGAGCTGTCAGGTGAGATTTCTGAATATCCCTTCCTAAAGCGCCAGTCTTAGAATTCCACAGGAGAGACCCATGGTTGTTAAATTGCAATCATGGCACTTTAATTGTGTAGCATGCAAGGGCCATGCTAAAACAAACTAAAGGCTTATGGCACTACAGATACTGTTCGGAAACGGAACTGCATGTGCAAATCCTAAGCAGCAGCGTCTTCCTGTAGCATTTCCTAGCAATGGCCATTCAGAGACAGGCAGCCTCTGATCCAGGGGTCTCACACGCCCATCATGACTAGCAGCCAACAACAGCCCTGGCTTAGCCATTGAGCACAGTCTTAGGGCTTGTGAAGATTGTGCCACATGATGCCACACCATTTAATGTGGCTTCTTGATGCTCTTTGTTCTGAACTTTAAAAAAATATTCATAAATCTTCATAAAACAGCAGCACATCTAGGTTCGCCTGTGAGGGTTTTTCTTATGATGTGGCCGGTGACATTAGATGTGGACGTGCCAACGCCCCTCACCTCTTTCCCCATTTTCCCTCCAGATGTGTTGAACTCCTCCCAGGGGTCTCTTTCTGACTTGCTACGGGGGGGGGGGTATCACTATGATTTGTGTCTGAGAGATTGTTGAGGCATTTGGCTGTGGTCACAGTGCTGCTGGGCAGATTATCCAGAGTCTTGGAAACAGGAAAGTATGTGCCGAGTGGATTAAAAGCTGATTTGAAAGAGGAGAGACTGCACATGTGCTTTGAACTGCTGGTAGTATTTCAAACCCACGAGGACCTCTTTTTCAGGGACGTTGGCACTAGTGGTGAGACCTGGGTGCACCTGTATGATCCAGGAAGCAAGGTCCGTGGAGTGGCAGCACTCCACCTCTCCTAGACCAAAAACATTTGAAACCCAGTGCTCAGCCCAGAAGATGATAGTGAATGTCTTCTGGGATGACAAGGGGGTGATTTTGCTTGATTTTCTTGAGTGTGGGTCAACAATGAACAGTGACTGCTACATTGCATCACTCTGGAAACTTCTGTTAGTAGCCATGCACCACCACATTTTGATATGGTTTAATTGACGAAATATGGCTTAATGTGCAAAATACATTAATTGACATTGATAGAAAATGCACCTTGATGTGACTGCATGGGCAAGCTGGACAAGAGGAAGAAGCTGGCTGAACATGTGTGTTGCAAAGGTAGGTCGGAGATCCCGTCCAGGCATAGCCAGCCAGCTCATAGTCAGGAGATCACCAGGTAACTCCAGAGATAATAGGTTTAAGCTCTTCTGTAGCAGCTCTGCTATCAGACAATAGCAATTGATGGTTTCAACCTTCTTCCCATCAACCTGGAAATTTCCCTCATTGCACCCAAGCCTGTCCACCGTTACAGAGCTTATGACGTCTATTAAGCCTCTGTCACCTAAGACAATCAACTTATTCCGGACCCCACTGTGTCTGTTGCAAACTGCCAGAGAGCCAGTTACACACAAGCCTTCCAGGCAGATTTTGGGTATAAAAATCCTTCACTTTGACTGGTAGACTGCTGTACACCAGATGCTGAATGCCACTATGTCACTCACCTTTAACCCCGTTTTGTGCTGACCTTAGACACAAGTGTAAACCACTTCGCTGTGTCTTCACTACCCTTCACTACCCTGAAACTCCACTATCAATGTTTCCTCCCTTTCCTTCGGTTAGCTCCTGTGTGAGTGTCCGTCTGTTTGAATCCTGTGTGTGTGGTGTGATTGAATTCCCCTCCATAAACACATTTTAGTTTACTTTTGAGTCTCTGGCTGGTTTTCCTACAAGGGCCCCATAAATATTGGTGGAAAGATCTCACTGTGTTACCCTGCCTGTTTCAGCCTTCCTAATAAGAACTAATCAATTCCCCATTTTTGCACAAAGGTGCAAGTACTGCTGGAGGACCTGAAAGTGTCCCCCACTTTTGGGGATAACACTTTGGGAAACTGTCCATAAGAGAAGAGCATAGAAATAGCTGAATGCAATTCAGTTACACCATAATAATGCATGATCTCATATCTTTGGCAACATGGCAGGTTATTGCACAAATGGGATGGTCACTGGTGCCACATCTACCTTACAGTTCTGACCCAGCACCCTCAGACTTTCACTTGTGTGGTCGAATGAAGGAAAGCCTTTGGGGATGATGCTTCGGTGATGTAGCCAAAGTGGAAGACACTGGAATGATCCTGACCTGGCAACCTTATAGGAGAGCCATGACCGGAAGAATTACCTGGGCAATTGGATCTGAGGAT